>JAASAO010002205.1:0-24199 GCA_017311375.1 Mytilus coruscus | reverse complement strand
TATCTTTGATGAGATTTCAAGCATGCAAGTATATAAATAACCTGCAGTATGAAGGATTTAATCAATATTTGGTTATGGGTTGTAACAACATTATTGAACAATGAAGCCAAAAAAATGTATACACTTGTTTGCGGATTCCTGGCAGAAAGATAAGGTAGATTATGCGGTATGGGCTTTGCTCATTGTTGAAGGCCGTACGGTGACCTATAGGTGTTAATTTCTGTGTCATTTGGTCTCTTGTGGAGAGTTGTCTCATTGGCAATCATACCACATCTTTTTTTATAGAATATATATAGATAAAATAATTTTATTTTTTTATTTTTCTTTTATCTAAATAATTAATAGATTATATACAACATGTTCTGCACTTAAATGGTGCTTTATCAAACAAATTTTGACTTTTACCAGTACTTTACCAAAACAAGAGTGCACACGCTGAAATGTCTCGCCTTCTTTACTTATCATTGATATTATGTTGATAGTCCTAAATATAAAGCTTTATTACAACTGTCACATAATCTTAACATAAACCAAGAAAACTAAACATTGACCTTTGAACCATGAAAATGAGGTCAAGGTCAGATAAACCATGCCAGGCAGGCATGTACAACTAACAATTCTTCCATAAAACAAATACAGTTGACCTATTGCTTATAGTGTAAGAAAAACAGACCAAAACACAATAAAATGCTCCACTGGGCGCAGCTTGATACAACCGCAGAGGTTGAACCCTGAACAGTTGGGGCAAGTAAGGACACAACATTCAAGCTTGATACAGAACTGAATTTGGATTGTGATTAAATATTTGACACAGCATAGGTTTCTGACACAGAATGAATGTGGTCTAAGAACTTAAAATTTTTAATTTACCTATTCAAACCATATCATTATTATTTGCTTTTATATATAAATCAGAAATAACCAATTTAAAATGGAAAATTTTAAAGAAAAAAAATGAAAAAAAACCCCTCAAATTTTTGAACCCCTCATGATTCATCACCCCAAACTCAATCCCAGCCTTCCTTTGTGGCATGGTACCTTGCAGTACAATTTCAGAGAGATCCGTACACTTGAACACAAGTTATTGTCTGGAACTAGAAAAATGGTTGTTTTTTGGCCCCTTTTTGGCCCCAAATTCCTAAACGTTTAGGGCAAATACCCCAAACTCAAACCCAGCTTTCCTATGTGCTATGGAACCTTGTAGTATAATTTCATAAAGATCCATACACTTACACATAAGTTATTGTCCTGAAACTAGAAAAATGCTTGTTTTTGCCCTTTTTGGCCTCAATTCCTAAAATTTTGAGGCAATTACCCCAAAATCAATCCCAGCCTTCCCTTTGTGGTATGGTACCTTGCAGTACAATTTCAGAGATCCATACACTTGAACACAAGTTATTGTTTGGAAACTAGAAAATGCTTATTTTGGCCCTTATTCCTAACAGTTTTGGGCAATTACCCCAAACTCAATTCCATCTTTCCTTTGTGATATGGAACCTTGTAGTACAATTTCAGAAAGATCCATACACTTACACACAAGTTATTGTCATGAAACTAGAAAATGCTTGTTTTGCCTTTTTTGGCCCCTAATTCCTAACATTTTGAGGCAATTACCCTAAAATCAATCCCAGCATTCCCTTTGTGATATGGAACTTTGTGGTACGATGTCAGAGAGATCCATACACTAACACACAAGTTATGTCTGGAAGTTACAAAATGCATATTTTGGCCCCTAATTCCTTAACTGTTGGTACCATAACCCCAAAATGAATCTCAACCTTCCTTTGTGGTATTGAACCTTATGGTAAAATTTCAAAGAGATCCATTCACTTAAACTAAAGTTAGAGTGCGAAAACCAATGTGTCTTCGGACGACGACGCCGACGACGACGCCAACGTCATACCAATATACGACCGCAAAATTTTTTGCATTTTGCGGTCGTATAAAAACTTAACACTGAGCAATGAACCATGAAAATGAGGTCAAGGTCAAATAAAACCTGCGTGACTGACATATAGATCATAAAATATTTCCATACACCAAATACAGTTGACCTATTGTATATAGTATTAGAAAAAGACCAAAACTCAAAACTGAACTTTGACCACTGAACCATGTAAATGAGCTCAAGGTCAGATGACACCTACAGCTAGACATGTATACCTTACAATCATTCCATACACCAAATATAGTAGACCTATTGCATACAGTATAAGAAAAACAGACCAAAACACAAAACTTAACTATAACCACTGAACCATGAAAATGAGGTCAAGGTCAGATGACACCTGCCAGTTATACATGTCCACCTTACAGTGCTTCCATACACCGAATATACTAGACCTATTGCTTATAGTATCTGAGATATGGACTTGACCACCAAAACTTAACCTTGTTCACTGATCCATGAAATGAGGTCGAGGTCATATGAAAACTGTCTGACGGACATGAATACCTTGCAAGGTATGCACATACCAAATATAGTTATCCTATTACTTATAATAAGAGAAATTTAACATTACAAAAATCTTAACTTTTTTCAAGTAGTCACTGAACCATGAAAATGAGGTCAAGGACATTGGACATGTGACTGACGGAAACTTCGTTAAAACTCTCATTTGTTGTTGCAAAATTCAAGTGGTTTTGAATTGCTTTGTTGATCTTTTTGTATTCAACTTTTAAACATCAAAGTACAACAAATATGATGACTGATACTCATGACACTGAAAATATGGTCTTCATTCTTGTGAAGAAAATGGTAAGGTTTGAAATATTTCTTAAATATTAATTCAATACCAATGCTTAAATAATTTGTATTGGATTTATCCAAGGAAATGAGAACAAGAATTTTTTTTTTAATAGTTAATTGATAATTTGAACAATATTAATTAAGTTTTAGATCTTGCATGGTTGATTAATTTTCTCTCAAAATTTCTGATATTCTATTAAAGTTTTAAATATAATATGAGGCAGGCTTTACCTGTGAAAGGGATGAAGTCTGTATAAATTAGTATAGGAACTCAAGCATCATTTGCACTTCGGAATCTGTAGAAAATGAAGCCAAAGTACTGAAACATATCTGACATTCGACCTATTGTTCGGGATTATAGTTGTGACATCATTTTCAATGTAAAGAAAGAAACACCATCATCAGGTATTAATGTGTTTTTTTTTTTTTCATGTTATAGAATTATCGATTATTTTTATTGCCAGTACATTAGTAGATTGTTTTCTATATTGATTTTCTACTGCAGTTTCAGAAAAGAAGATTACAAAAGGAAAACATTTTGTAAAACGTACCAAAATTTACCAAATTAATGAAAATTGTTAAAATTGACTATAAAGGGCAATAACTCCTTAAGGGGCCAACTGACCATTTTGGTCATGTTGACTTATTTGAAGATCTTACTTTGCTGAACATTATTGCTGTTTACAGAACTTTTATCTGTAATAATTTTCAAGATAATAACCAAAAACGGCAAAATTTCCTTAAAATTACCAATTCAGGGCAGCAACCCAACAACCAGTTGTCCAATTGATCTGAAAATTTGAGGGCAGATAGATATTTACTTGATAAACAAGTTAATCCCTGTAAGAATTGCTTTAAATGCTTTGGTTTTAGAGTTACAAGCCAAAATCTACATTTTACCCTATGTTCTATTTTTAGCCATGGCAGCCATCTTGGTTGGTTAGCTGGGTCACCGCACATATTTTTAAACTAAATACCCTAATAATGATTGTGGCTAAGTTTGGTTGAATTTGGTCCAGTAGTTTCAGAGGAGAAGATTTTTGTAAAGATTACAAAAATTTACAAAAATTGGTAAAAATTACTTTAAAGGGCAATAACTCCTTAAGGGTCAACTGACCATTTTGATCATTTGACTTATTTGTATATCTTACTTTGCTGAACATTATTGCTGTTTACAGTTTATCTCTATCTATAATAATTTTCAAGATAATAACCGAAAACGGAAAAAATCCTTAAAATTACTAATTCAGGGCAGCAATCCAACAACCCATTGTCCGATTCATCTGAAAATTTCCGGGCAGATAGATCTTGACTTGATCAACAATATTACCCCATGTCAGATTTGCTCTAAATGCTTTGGTTTCAGAGATATAAGCCAAAATCTACATTTTACCCTATGTTCTAGTTTTAGCCATGGCGGCCATCTTGGTTGGTTGGCCGGGTCACCGGACACAATTTGAAACTAGATACCCCAATGATGATTGTGGCCAAGTTTGGTTAAATTTGGCCAAGTAGTTTCAGAGGAGAAGATTTTGTAAAGTTAACGGACGACGACGGACGACGGACGCCCTTTGGGCCAGGTGAGCTAAAAACAGGACACCAAGAAATAGCATCATAGTGTTTAAAGTGGCACTAAACACCAATCATTCAATATCTCAATTACTTTTAGTATGAGGAATAAAGACATCAATGAATCAATAAAAGTCCATTAGTTTGGTTTTTAGCATTGACAGTAGTTTTTTTGTATCTATAAATGATTCCAATTATGCAGGTTTATTGTACAGTGTGTTAAAAATAAAATAAACAGCTGTGATAGGAGTGCACGATTGCAAGCCCTCCAAATTCATATCAATTTTGTTTAAAGTATAAAATGAAATGTTGAAGAAGGCAGTACATTTTGTACAACATTTGATTTATAAATTTTGTATGCATTACATAACATCCTTCAGTTGACAAGTGGGAAATAATTAATGCTAACATTCAGAACATTTTGTTCTGCAAAGTTATAAATATCATACGTAGCATTAATGTAACAAATGAAATATATTCTTTCTTTGCACATTTGCTGCAAGCCAAAGGAATGTTTTTTAAGCATACTATTTTGTTAAATGCATAACATTTAATAAAATGGAAAAAGTGCATACATATCTGTTGGAACTTTGCTGAATTGTCCTTCTAACATTGACCTGGACTTCTCCCTCTGTCATTTTCTTTTTCGTGTCAGGAATTTACAAACAGATCCTCCATACTTCATTCAAGCCCTGCTTAATAACTGTCATATAGAAAAAAGAAATGCATAAATATTCAGCATTTCATTTACAGTAACACATACAGTTATTGTCAAAGTCTGATAAAACTTTAAAGGAACATTACAGTGGACTACCATAAGGCATATTATGATAACTATAGCCATGTTGCAATTGGGGTATCACATAATTTGATTTCAACCAAAATTGTGTGATAAATTGTGGGACAATGAAAGTTAATTGCCTGATAACTCAAGTGTCATTCTGTGAACAATCTTGACATATATTTATCTGGTTAAAGGAAAGGAGTTAAATGTTCAGTTGAGTATGAGACAAGCATGACAAGTGAAGTTTATATACCACTCCAGACAGATCATGTATATCATAGGTCCTCAGTACCTGCAGCTGAATATAAAAAAGTCGCTATTTATTCATTGTTCAAGTCTTGTTAAAATCAAAACCAACATATTACTATGTCGAAGGATGTTTGCTCCTCCTGTATTTGAGTTTTTGCCAGATATTCAGATTCCTCTGGCTTTATCCATGATATTCCAAAATAAAAAAATCCTGATAACCTAGCTCTTCTTTTCTTTTCATAATAACCAACAATCAATCAATCTTTTCATAATTTTTATTTTAGATGGATATATAAATATAAACTAAATCTATCTATAAATACTACCTTTAGTTCTCTTTTAAACTTCTGAAGTAAATCAGAGACATATGTCTGAGTACATGTATATTTTATTGGGAAAAGGGGATCCAGGATTTTAAAAGGGGCATCAAGATATTTTTTTACAGAGATTATACAAAGTTGTAGTGCTTTGGTAATTTTCTTTCAAAAGAAAGGCTGTGTTTTATCAACCAATTTTCTCTCCTTTGCACTCCACTTTTACATTTACACCGCACGAAACCCAAATACATGTAATAATAAAAGTCAATATGGGAAAAGGTAACATTTTACCCATGTAAAATATGAAAAGGTCTACATTTTTAAAGGCTAACTCATATGAAAAGGGTAGGGTAACAGAACCACCGCGGTACACCCTTCAATTAAGCATTGAAGTCCCCAGCACGACCCCACCCCACCGAAAGAATTTATTAGTACTACTGTCAACATGCCTAAATGGGTTGTGAGATAAAATATATACCTGTTTTATCTTCATTGACTTCAAGAGTATCTGCATGGCTTTAGTTTAGGACAAGCAAGGACAGATCCAGTTAGCTACCTTGTGATTTTCGTACAGGTGTGGAGGGTAAACCCACATTGTCAGAAACAAGTGCATGTGGCCTGTGGTAATTTTCTTTCAAGGGTTGAGTATGTTTGTGATCATTATTGGTCTTCATGATTAACTCATAAAAATCATACCGCCCAGACACGTAAAATGTTGTTGTGACAGTAAAATTTTAATGAAAAGGACACACAACTCACCAACCATATATCTGTATATGATTTAAATTTAAGAAATTTAAAATTTTGGTTTTATGACAGGTTTTTCAAATTTTCGGGCTGTCAAGTTATTCATGAAGACTGCATTTGTTCTGGGAATGATATATTATAATTTACTACTGTACACATGCCTTCAGAACGGGTTTCTGAATAAAATATACCTGATATATATGTCTCCAAGAGTATCTGTATTACTCTCCATTGCCAGTACTGTGGTGTCAATATTGGTGTCGTCCAAATGTGTCGTCTGGAGGAGACGCTCGTTTCCGTGAACTGTACGGGATAATTATCTGAGATACGAAGCACATCAATTCTCATTTAAACTGCATTTATCGATTGCATTTCATATTTAAACTTTCAAAATATTGATTAAATTTAAAATTTAAATCATATTATGCTACCAGCTGGATAACAAAACAATGTTAATAAATTGATTCCTCTTCTGGGGTAAACACCGATTCCGAAATTTTTCAAGGTGCGCGGTATTTCCGCGGTTATTTTGGCAAGCAATCTCCTTGTCCATGTGGTACCTGTTTCTTTAAAACTGACAGTGTGTGTACTGTACGATAACGGAACTTTAGCAGTAAAAAAAAACGTCTCTGGTCTATTATACTGCGTACATGTGACTTTGATAATTTGCAGTACAGGTAAGTTCGATAAAATCACCGTTTTTTTTCTGATTTTGTTTTACCCTAACCAGAGACATATTGTATTGTATCTCTGCCCTAACTCAGTAACTGGCCTTAATTTAAGAAATAACGCTTAACACCTCACTTAACACAAACTCGATAAGACACAAGTCAAGCAGATTTACGAACTATTTTCCATATTCAGTGGTGGATCCATAAAGTTTGATAAAAAAAAAGGGGGGTGCATTGACTGCCTAAGGTTAAGGCTTTTAACTATATATTGGGTAGGTAAGTTGTAAACAATTATTTGTCTTCATATTTAATTTACATTGTCAGCTGAAGCATGTGGAGTTTAGAGAAATATATAGAATTTATTTTATCTAATTGATGATAGGATATCATGTCCGTCAGCTTTGAACAGCTATCTTTTATTTTATGTTTAGCCTAAACATTTATGACATTACTACAAACTTTAAAGCTACATGTGAAAAAATATTTAAAGTTATATTTCTATTGTGTAATAAATATTATTAACCATTATAAAATGAAAGATTTTTTCCATCAATTGAATAATTTGATATATGTTTTAGTGATGCAGCAAGTCTGCAAGTCCCTAGATAATGAACAGAGAAAATTGTTGAGGAGCTCATTGGGGAAAAACTTAACAAAGTAAATGTACTTTTCTATAAGGAGGAGAAGTGAAAGTAGCAGGTATTATATACTTGATTAACTTGGCTGTAACAATCAAACCATTGAGATAAATGAAAAGAAATATTGTCTATATTTCAATAAATCAGAACGTAGACAAACAACAAAATCAGTAGAGGCATCTGTTAGTTAATACAAAGACATCAATATAAGTGTCAATACAAATGTCAAAAAGAGGATGTGGTATGATTGCCAATGAGACAACTCTACTCAAGAGACCAAAGGATACAGACATTAATAACTATAGGTTTGGCCTTCAACAATGAGTAAAACCTGTAATGCATAGTCATCTATAATAAATATATAAAATGCCACAGAATGACAAATGTAAAACAATTTGTCTGTCTCTGCTCATGAATATTATGTACATGTATCAGAGATAGCCAAAGATCTGTCTTTAGCAGAAGTTCTTTAAAAATGACCAAAAGTGACTGGCGGTTAGAGATATAAATAAAGGCTATATATATTACCTTGTCCATGCAATCTCATTATGTATCTGAGGAGACCAAAGAGTACTAGTATTATTGTTTTGTCTCATCATCCATCACAAAATTTTCTTCAGTTTACTGATAACTTTGTATCAGGCAGGCTTGTCATTTAATGTATATACATTGTACATTATATATTTAGATCTATAAAGGTCTATGCAGTTTTTATTTCATTGGGTATGGTAAATATCTTGCATTCAACCTCCAAAATTCATTTTCATCCTCATTTGTTTTCATTACTTTTACTTTCAAATCCCGTTTTAATGATACCAAACCTTCTCCCTTTTCTGAAACAATAGTTAAATACAACATAGAAAACACAGTTTTTGGATACGCCCGTCAAAATTTTGACGGGACGTATTATGGTATACAAATGTCCGGCGTCCGTCTGTCTGTCCGGCGTCCACATGTCGCACCGTAACTTGAGAACCGCTTATCCAAATTTCATGAAACTTAACATAGTTGTTTCTTATGATGGTCAAACGATCTGTATACTTTTTGGTGAAAATAGGAATTAAAATTTTTGAGTTACAGGACTTTATAACTAAAACAGGGGTGTGTATTTTTCACATGTCGCGCTGTATCTCAAAAACGATATCTGATTATTGCTTTAAACTTCTCACACTTCTTAATTATATTAATTCAAAGATCTGTATACATTTTGGTGATGATTCAAAATTTCATTTTAGAGTTATTGAGTTTTTGTAAAAAAGGGGTGGGTTTTACATGTCACGCCATATCTCATAAACGATTTGTGATTATTGCTTAAAACTTTACACTTCTTAGTTAAATTAATCTAAAGATCAATATACTTTTGGTGATGATTCAAAATTTTATTTTGGAGTTACTGAGTTTTTGTAAAAAGAGTGGGGTTTTCACATGTTGCATCGTATCTTAAAACCATTAATGACTATTGCTTGAAACTTTACACACTTCTTAGTTATATTAATCTTTAGATCTGTATATTACATGTATTTGGTGAAGATTCGAAATTTTATTTTAGAGTTATTGAGTTTTTGTAAAAAGTTTTTTCACATGTCGCGCTGTATCTCAGAAACTATTTATGATTATTGCATAAAACTTCTTACACAAGATGAAGCGCGTATCATGCGCTCATAGCGCAGCTGTTTATTTATTTTATATTATCCATGATATATTTATACAACCTCAATTTTTGCAACCATATTATGGTATGGCGTTGTCTTCTGAAGACTTTTGTTTCCAGGCAATAACTTTAGTAACTAAATGGATCTTTATGAAATTGTACCACATGGTTCCATACGTCAAAAGGAGGTTGGGATTGATTTTGGGGTTAGGGCTTAACAATTTAGACATTAGGGGCCAAAACAATACTTTTTTTAATACTTTGTACAAATTGCTCTTTTCTTGACCAATATAATTTCAATTGGATTTAATTCAACGTCTTGATTTTATTTATTTTATCAAATCTCGATTTTGGGCTCCATTTTTAGAAGGTCCACATTTAGGACCAAAGGGTGCACACTTTGTCATCTCAAGACATATTAAATTTAATAATTGGGGTTTCTATGATATGTCATATCTAACAGTGTTAAGTTAGAATTTTAATTTTGTGCTCTGTTTTCTAATTGGTCCCCATTAAGAACCAACATGTCCAAAGTGTAAAATTTGTTTGAATTTTGTTTTTTTCGATATGATTAATCTAATCATGCAGGCAGATTTTCTGATATTTGGCCACATGTTAAAATTGGTCTACATATCACATTCTTGCGGTCCGAAATTTAACTATTTTGATTTCAATAAAATTGCATTATTGGGGTTCTTTCATATGCTGAATCTAACCTGGCACATATTTAGATTTTGGGCCCTGTTATTAAATAAGTCCACATTGGGGTTCATAGGGTTCAAAATTAAACTTTGTTTGATTTCATAGAAAAATGAATTCTTGTGGTTCTTTGATATGCTGAATGTAACTTTGTTTTAAGATTTTGGAAATTGGACCATAATAGGTACCGGTAACCATAAATGTCCAATTTCAAAATTTTTAATTTCTTAGGCCACATTCATTCTGTGTCCATCCTACGCTGTGTTGCTTATTTCTTTATAATCTTAATTCATATTTGTATCAAGATTGACTGTTTTGTCCATACTTGTCAAACTGAGCCCTGCACTTTATTTTCAAATTACTTATACTCATGTTAGAATCAAATTTTTTTGTATGTATATGCATACTCAATTTAATGTTATATCCTGTTGTATACAGAAGTTAAACTTGTGTCTTATCCTATTTTAGTCAATTGACAAATAAATTATCATAAACTAAAACATACTATGAGCATGTTTATAATTAGTACCAGTAGAATTCAATGACAAAGTTAATAAGCTATTATTACAATTTCTTTGTTCTTACTTAGATTTTCGTATGTTTGCAGGGAAAATTGGCAGAGTGAAACATCTTCTAGGAATAAAAAGAGGAAATAAGTGTCTGCAGCAGTAAATCATTATAACAACAAGACTGTGAAAAGAAGATATCAGAACATGAAATGAGTTAATTTCAGTAAAAGACCTGCTACAGAATGTACCTCTTGTAATTCTATTGAAGACCATTGTCAACTTTAAGTAAAGGAAGATTTTAGAAAATAGAACAGGAAATGAAGAAAAAAACTCAATCATCAAAGAACATAACAAAGCAAAATGTATATTTCTAATTAGTCTGGTAATTCAGAATAACTTGTGTGAAGGAATAATATTGTACATGTAGTAAACAACATACAATAATTGTCATTTTGGTCTCTTATGGAGGGTTGTCTCATTGGCAATCATACCACATCTTCTTTTTTATACAATTTCATTTTTTTACGACCGCACAAAAAATTTTGTGGTCGTATATTGGTATCAAGTTTTCATCGTCGTCGTCCAAAGACAGTTGGTTTCCGGACAATAACATTAGTATAAGTAAATAGAAATTCATGAAATTTATACACAAGGTTTATAACCTCAAATGGAAGGTTATGGTCCCAACAGTTTATGAATTAGGGGCCAAAAAAGGGGCCCAGAATAGCATTTAAGTAGTTTCAGACAATAACTTGTGTTAAGTGTATGCATCTCTGATATTATATGATATTTATAGGGGAGGGTGTCAGAAACCTATTATGTGTCAAATATTTAATTACAATTCAAATTCAGACCTGTATCAAGTGCTAATATTGTGTCCATTTTGCCCAACTATTCAGGGTTGGACCTTTGCAGTTGTATCCAGCTGCGCTTAGCAAAGCAAATTATTTTCAATTGGTGAATTTTTATGTTGTACTATCATAACTATGGTTACAGTCATGACATTAGTCGTTTTTGTATTAAATATTAATAAAACTTCAGAATTTTAAACTTTGCCTCAAATCAGTGCAACACTAGTGATAGTAACTGTACATTTAAGTCTTGCTTAAACTGAAAGTTAAGGTACATGTATATGTAGATTACTACTTTTCTGGTGACAGTACTACTTGAAGGTAGAATTTATATGCCTAATGTGTTACCTTACATGTATATATTCACTTGATACACGAACATCCAACATGACCATTGCAAAACAACTTGCACTTACATACATGTATGTAATCCATGTGATATTAATATGAAATTCACATCACAATCATGTGAAAAAATAGACCTGAAAATAACACAACTTTTACACGTTAAAATAACATGGAAAAATCAACATGTGAAATTAACACAATATTTACACGTTAAAATCACGTTAAAAATTTACATGTGAAATTAACACAATATTTACACGTTAAAATCACGTTAAAATGTTTACATGTGATAATAATGTTATATTTAAACGTGAATAACACGTGAGCAGATTAAAACGTGATTATCACGTGAGAATATCATGTTTGTAAAATACACGTGATATAAATGTTTAACTGGTGTGATACACACGGGAAAAACGTTGTTCTCACGTGATGAGCACAAACGTGAAACACACGTTGGAAAAAATTGCCTGTGTACTGAATATTACGTTAATTTGTAAAAATCTAATCGGGCAATTTTAACCATTTGGATGCTGAAGACATTTACTGTAACTCAACATTTAACAACGGTAAAGTTTTGTATAACATGCTAGTGTTTAAAGTAGCGAATTATTTATTTCGAACCATTCGGGTGTGTGACCCTTTGTATTATATTGTCTTTCTTATGTTCGTATTACAGTGTTTGTATCAAACCAGGTTCATCCTACGATTTTTCTTAAAATGTCCTGTACCAAGTCAGGAATATGGCAGTTGTTATCTACAGTCCATTTCTATGTATGTTGTAGTTCAGTGTTTCTGTTGTCCCGTTTTTTCCTCTTATAGTTGATGTGTTCCTTCGGTTTTAGTTTGTTACCCGGAGTAGTTTTTGTAACCAAATTTGACTATTGAACAGCGGTATACTACTGTTGCCTTTATTTGTACACAATAAAAAAACCATAATATATACGAGAAATTAGACAATTTAAAAGTTGCCATAACAACCTCCTCTTGTTATATTCAGTTTACATTTTCACACATATTGTACGGAGTGCTAGAATATGTTTTATGAAGCTGACTTCAATATGTCACACAGAGCATCTCGTTATTACATATATATTTCAGAGCAGCTCGTTCTTTCATATATATTTCATTGCAGAAAATTAGTGTACACTATTTCATATAGCCGGGTTGACTAAAGTCCAATTCACAGAAATCGTGGTTGAGGACAAAAAGGAAGGAATAATATTTTGCTAATTTCAGTAGTAATATATGATAGAATAATTATGCGCTTGCTATAAAAGATAGATAAAGAGTTAATAAGTGATTAAACTCTTTTTCTCAACAATCGCCAACTGACTTGACGGAAGTATGCATAACATTTTGGGGAAATGTCTGTAGCAAAAGTCTCAAATTCTCGAATTTTTTTTTTCTTTTTAAAATTTTGATAGCTTTTAACTAGAAAAAACAATTTTCAGATTTAAATGTTTATAAAATGTTTTGTAACCTAAGCATGCTTAGTATAAATGATATAGCCAATGCATGAACGCATGATTCACATAGTTTTATTTTACAAAAACAAGGCCGTATCTATTCATTTGTTTCGATTTTATGGTCTCTAGACCATATCACATTAATTTGAAACAAACTGATAAAATCTCCTTATTGTTACATCAGGATAAGCTGTGATATCTATTTTTTAATATTCTTTTTATTTGACGCCCTCACACTGTATTACGGATTATTTGGGTTTCTTTCATAAAGGATTCCTCAGGAAATTTGTATGCAAAGGTGTAAAAGTTTATGTGTTTTTGTTTAATGTCATTGATATTGTGTGTTTTTAGTGAAATCCTAAGGTTCCTAGGGTCATCCAATGAACAAAAAAATCGAATAGTGACACACGTTCCTCTCTATACGTTACGATTGGATTGATTTAGTAAACTTTGATGGAGCCTTAACTTATTTTTTTTGTATCGATTAAGTGTAGTTGAAGTTTCGATAAACATGTTATAGTCCCTGCGTTTCGTTTGTTTTATTGCACAAAACATGTAATATATTATCATACTCATTAATCCACTGAAATCAACGGACACATCTCTTTCAAGCCTACTTTAACATGCTGATACCTTTTTATGTATTATTGTGTTTGTGGCCATTTGTGTGTTTATAAATTGTGTTTAATTTTCCTATTGTGGCTTCCGTGAAACATCATATATTTATTACAATTGCCATTTAACTTATTGAATACAAACTACTGTCTCTGTCATACTAAAAGTACTATAATCAAGAAACACTAAAATATATATACAAGTGTCTTTTTTTGTGTTTACATTATGCTGTAGGAATGTATCAACATTCTAACAACGTTGTTAAGGGAGCCTATTGTAACAGCATGAAACCTACTGTCACGTGTGAAGCAGGAAGTGCTCTCTATTCAATTCATGCTTTTGCTATTTAAACTAATTACAAAAAGCGAAGAGTATCCCAAGTAACACGTTAATAGAATAAAATATGACAATTTGACCATCTATTTGTAGATTGTCCAGAAGTCCAGCTTCGGTGTTGTTTGAACATATTTAATTTTAATTGAAAAAAAAATTTCAAGATATTTTGCATGCCCTAATAATTGCTTCAATGAAAGCTAATAGTGTAAGATATGTGCTGATATAGAAAAGTGTCTCGTTGATTTTGCAGAATTTTCACCTTCGTTGTAACACACACTCTAAATGTTGCATATACATATAGCGTGCATCAACATCCATTAGTAATGTCACAAAAGAGGAACTTAACATATTTCGCAGTGAGACCTGCAAAAGTTCAGATGTAATTTATATTTTCGATTATTATGTCTTTGACCTCCAATATGTTGGACTAGCACAGCAATAATTCTACTAATGACTCAATGGTCATAGAACCGGTGTTTCGAAGACGCCGTCATTGCAAGTAAGTCAACATTACAGAACATTGAACTACGTCCACGATGTCATAAACTGCATTGTAGGCTTGGTGATTTAGCAGAACATCACTGACATGATACTCAGAGGGAAGACCGCGTAAGAATAAAGACATTCAGTGAAGAGAAGTTACATAAACAGCCTGATATATATATACTGTGTGGCAATGCATTTTTTTTTGTTATTTTGGATTTTTATGTACTCAGGCTTACGTTCAGTGACTTACTTTTGTCTATTCCTAAAGTTCGAGTTCAAAGATTTAACATTAATATTACGCACAAAACACGCCCTAGGAATTGCGTGGCATTGTTTTCTACTATTTTGTTAATAAGATTATATTTTTTTTCCACGCGAATATGCAAGTCCTTGTTTACGTTATGTTCTCACGCTTGACTTTTCCTCTTTACATCTGGATCTTTGAATAACTGCGGATCTATCTCGAAGTAATTGTATTACAATAAATTGAAAACAAAACTCTACGACAAAAGAGATGATTTCAACTTCCCAATTGTGAACTTTCCATTTCCATGTAGCAACATCCCAGTAGCGCCTGCATACGGAGTATATATCTCCCAATTGATACGATATTCCCGGGCTTGTGTTTCCTATCATGATTTCCTTGATAGAGGATTGCTACTCACAAGGAAGCTATTAAGCCAAGAGTTCCAAATGGTGAAGTTAAAATCATCCCTTCGTAAATTTTACGGACACCATCACGAGTTGGTTGACCGTTATGGAATAACCGTTTCACAGATGATATCGGATATGTTCCTTATGTCGTAACTACAATACCCTTCCCTTTTCACGAATGTGATTTACCGAATAAGACTATTTACCGTATTTGTAATAACATAAGCAACACGACGGGTGCCACATGTGGAGCAGGATCTGCTTACCCTTCCGGAGCACCTGAGATCACCCCAGTTTTTGTGGGGTTCGTGTTGTAGTCTTTAGTTTTCTATGTTGTGTCATCTGTACTATTATTTGTCTGTTTGTCTTTTATTTTTGGTCATGGCGTTGTCAGTTTGTTTTCGATCTATGAGTTTGACTGTCCCTCTGGTATCTTTCGTCCCTTTTTTGAATATTTCCAGATTTATCTCATACTCGAATTTATTCGAACCCAAATGTTTTCAATTATCTGTATAGAGAGAAACGAACATATTTCAGTTTTTGATATTATTTTGTGATCTCATGTTGTGTATATGATATTAACATCAGTGACATCATTATATGCAAACAATTTTATGTACTGTTTACATCATATGTGCGATACATTTTGACTGTTGGATATATTGTTAACTGCGGTTTCAAGAATTATCGCTATTATTTAGGCACACTTGCATTATAAACTTTATTTTGTTCAGTTGGAAGTAAAACATGAAATAAATGGACAAAATAGAAGATGAATTTTTGAGAATATCCGCCTGTTATAGTGGAATCATTAGATTTCGTGTATTTAAATGTTTAACGAAAATGCATTTTGTATAGGCTTGCATGCAGACTTCGGCAAAACCACGAAACCAATTATCAACGAAAATACAAGTTTCCATCAATCCACGCAAATTGGTATTCAAGAAAAAAAAAGAATCCGCAGTAGTTAACTGTTGTAAAATTTGCAAATACCCTTTTGTCTTGGATACCTGATTTTTGCATTACTTGTTGTTGGATTTGAACTGCTGTTACGTAATTGCGAGTACTTTCACGTAGCTTTTTGGTGTCTTTAGTGTCTGATAATTGTGTGTGTCCATTGTATCAATCTCACGAGTCAAGCTCTTTCCAACAAATATTTAATGTGTATCCGTGTGATTAGCTGTTACACCATCTGCACATTAGGTAAGGAGAATGGATCCCGCAACCAGACGTTATGTTTGTGCCTGTCCCCTCTTAAAGGTTTCCCGATTTTCTACGTATCATGTATGGATGGTTCGTAACTCAACGGTTAGTGATGTTTTGGGTTACAATTAAATGCTTGACATTATTTAATGCATCATGGTGACATTTTAACAATTGCAATGCATATCAACAAAAAGCTAGCTTAACTTTTTATTTGAAAACGATTTCAACGTTTTTAAAACACTTTGTTTATGATTTTTCATGAGATTAATTAAGTTGTGCAGAAGTGCATGAATCAAACAGACCGTAAACGAACTGTGTTGACACGTCCTTTAGATTCTAAATATAGATTCCCTTCTCTGTTTGTTATAGGTTTTGTTTTTGTTTTGTTTATTTATAGAAAACAAGATTTTTTTTTTAAATTATAAACAAAATTTAGAATCATTAAAAGAGGGACGAAAGATACCAGAGGGACAGTCAAACTCATAGATCGAAAACAAACTGACAACGCCATGGCCAAAAATAGAAAGACAAACAGACAAATAATAGTACAGATGACACAACATAGAAAACTAAAGACTAAGCAACACGAACCCCACCAAAAACTGGAGGTGATCTCAGGTGCTCCGGAAGGGTAAGCAGATCCTGCTCCACATGTGGCACCCGTCGTGTTGCTTATGTTATTACAAATCCGGTAAATAGTCTAATTCGGTAAGTCACATTTGTGAAAAGGGAAGGGTATTGTAGTTACGACATAAGGAACATATCCGATATCATCTGTGAAACGGTTATTCCATAACTGTCAACCAACTCGTGATGGCGTCCGTAAAATTTACGAAGGGATGATTTCAACTTCACCATTTGGAACTCTTGGTTTAATAGCTTCCTTGTGAGCAGCAATCCTCTATCAAGGAAATCATGATAGGAAACACAAGCCCGGGAATATCGTATCAATTGGAGATATATACTCCGTATGCAGGCGCTGCTGGAATGTTGCTACATAGAAATGGAAAGTTCACAATTGGGAAGCTGAAATCATCTCTTTGTCGTAAAGTTTTGTTTTCAACCGACCTCATTGTCAATTTCGAGATGTAAGTCAAGATATGAGGCAGACTTAACTGTATCTGTAGTATCTTTTATCTCTAGTTCGATGGGATAGATTCGTTCAACATAATCACCAAATTTTGTATTATTTAGTGAGAGAACATCATCTATATAGCGGAACGTAGAGTTAAAGGATATTGCTAACTTCTTATCTTTCTTCCTAAGAAGTTCCTGTATGAAGTCAGCCTCATAATAATAAAGAAACAAGTCGGCAAGAAGAGGGGCACAATTGGTTCCCATTGGAATTCCGACAGTCTGTTGAAAACACGTCCTCCAAACGTAACAAATATGTTGTCAATCAAGAAATCAAGCATCTTAAAGTAGTATATATGAAGTACATTCTAAAACTCGTGTTACACGATGTTCTTTATATTCGTTGACGTGTCAAAATTTTCTTGATTTCTTTATTAGTTCTTGCATGATTTTGAAATAAGTTATTATTATCTAAAAATCTATGTAGATTATTATGCAAAGAGGATAAGAGAGCTGAGATTTCATATTGAGTGAGAAAAGGGACTTCTTCTTATTCTTTTTGTTTTTAACAACTGAAGATTTTTTCCTAGAATTCTAAAAAGTAAACTGAAAATAATTTTGAAAAATAAATAATCACTTTTCTGTTGCCGATGAAAAAATCCACATCAATGCCTTGATTCATTGAATTTAAAATGACCAGAACAATTGTCATACGATTATAGTAAACTGAACTGACACTTGTGTTCTGTGAATATTTTATTTGCGTATATTTTATTTGACCCTTTTTCGTACTTTTAAATTTGGTAAAATTTCTGTGTGTATGACGTTTTGAGAAAATACAGAAAAATATAAAATAGTATAGATAATGAACTTGAACTACTCAATAAGTGACAATATTTAATTTTATTAAAGAATGCGAAGAATTGATACTGACTACTTAATTATAAAGTTTGTTATTCACCGATATGATATAAGTTTATATATATACCCAGAGACTTGCTCATATATATGTTGATGTGTAGCTGAAAATGATTGCGCAACCGATTTTGTTTTTATGTTCATCATTAATACAATTTTAATGAGGTCAATTGTGTATGTTAAAATAGCTCTTATTCTATAATGTTTTCTAAAAGCCTACCCCAAAATGCTAACCTATCAATTCTATACTTTCATATCACTATAACAGGCGAAAATTCGATAAATGTGAATGTGCTTTATGTTTACCTCCTATTTGCCTGTGTTATTTCAGAATAAATATATCTTGACTATAAACCGTTCGTGATTGAACGCAAAATCGAGTACATAATAACGAATGCTATAAATAGGAAAATATCCACAAGAAACAATACCAAGTTATAGCTAAAATCCTCCAAATACTTTTGAAAATAGTGAAATTAATTACTTTTGGAGTGTAAAAATTCATTGGAAGTACTTGATAAATTGCATGCTTATATTGGTGATTTTGAATCTGTTAAACGTTTTAATTTTTTACCCTATATACCACTTTGTCTCATATTCTTATTAAGAAAAAATCATACACCTAATTAAATGGGCATTTAAAAGTCAGAATGCGAATATATATGTTCAAACTCTTTTGGTCATTTTTAGTAACAACAAACAAAAGAACTATGTCAATTGGACCTGCTTTGATACTATAACTGCCCTAGAATTTTACTAGATAACATTTTGTTCGCTTTGAGATTTCGTATATCTTCAAGTTATCGGAATTTCAATGGGAACTAACTGTGCACCACTTATTGGGGAACTATTTCTGTATTGTTATGAGTTACAATTTATGACTAAATTCAGTAAAGACCCATCGAAACAACATCATATACAAAATTTAATAACACTTTTAGATATTTGAATGATATATTGGCTCTCAATAATGACGACTTCAGTATGTACACTATTGCTAAAGAGATTTATCCTGCTGAACTGACTTTAAATAAAGCTAATACTAATAATAAACACTGCCCTTTCCTGGATCTTGATATCTATATCTTTAACGGGAAGCTTAATACCAAAATCTATGATAAGAGAATTTATTTTTTTTTTCCTATTGTTAATTATCCATTTTTAGATGGTGAAGTTCCCTTCTAAACTTGTTCGATTCGCTCGTGTATGTAACAACGTATTTGATTTTAATGAAAGAAATCTATGTATTACTGAAAAATTATGACGCCAGGGTTTTTGATATCACAAACTAATCAAAACATTTACTAAATTTTATCATCGGTACAAGGACAGCATTCGTTAATATAAATCAACACGCAGACGTATTATACATTCAGGTATTTCACATCCAATCTTTTATGGTAATATTCTTTACAAAGCACAAAAATGTCGGCATTCACCTCAAAAGCTAACCAAACCTTTAAACAGATTTTTTAAGAAGGGATATAGTTACGATACTGTTGTCAGGACATTAAAGATGGCATATTTTGGTATTAATATTGATTCACTCAAAGGGTTTTTGCATCGGAAATAAACATATTTATTCTAAAACCAGTTGTTGGCATGACACGGGATATGTTCTTGTCATGTATTTTATGATGGTATGATACTTAACCCCTAACGGGAGGGATTGTGCTTGTTTTTCATATGATGAAGACATAATCTTTCAATCAGTTTAATTGAGGTAAATAGCTTACATGTCAGTAACTGCTAGTAGTCCTTTGTTAAGGTATGTATCATTGTTATTTTGCTTAGTTTCTTTTGTTACCTTTTCTGACATCGGACTCGGACTTCTTTTAAACTGAGTTTTACTGTGCGTATTACTGTGTGTTTGTTTTTTCTACATCGGTCAGAGGTATAGGGGGAGGGTTGAGATCTCACAAAACTTGTTTACCCCAACCCAAGTCAGGAGCCTCTGGCCTTTGTTAGTCTTGTATGATTTACTAATTAAGATCTCAACTTATCATGAACCAACGGCATGTGTATAGTCATTATATACGTGTTTATAAATATAAGTAATGTAATGATTATCATTTGTAAGAATTGGAATTGAAAATATAAATACAATTCAATCTTTTAACTCATCATAGGATGTCAGTTGCATCCGATAACCAGGTATTGCATATTTATTTTACTTTTAAAAGTATTGTCAAAACTCGTGGACCATTTTACAAAGAAATAGACGGATGTTGACTAAAAATCACAATGGTAATTTTTATTTCCTACATATATATGAAGAATTTACAATTAATATCAATAGTAGTTTAACTTTATCGCGGTGAGATGGTGTTGAAATGAGCTTACTGATTGAGCCCAAGAGAATCGATACTGATAAAATTGTTATTAAAAAATTTTTAACTCAATTATTTGTATCTGATAATAATTCCTTTTCATTAGAATTGAAAAAGCGTGAAATATTTTCACATCATACATAATATTTTTAATCTATATGCTGTTTAGATGAGAAATTAAATTTTGCCACATCCGATATGTGCAGTTTATCTATTTTATGTGCTTAACATGACACATTTTAATGTAGGGAGTCAAACTTTCAAAGAAATTAATTGGGCAAATGGTCAGCACTGAAAGAAAAGGTGTTGTCAGTTTATTTTCGATCTATGGGTTTGAATGTCCTTCTGGTATCTTTCTCCCCTCTTTTTTTATCCAAAAACATAATAAGTGTGTAAGCTTCATTAGGTTAGAAGATGAGTGACTACTTATACGGAAAAGGACTAACATAATATATATAACTTTAGGAAAACGTAATCCAAATTTTGATTTTTCAACCAAAACAATTAAATTAGTTTAGAAACAAAAAACACACACACACACCTACACCCACACATCAACTTTAAAATGGACACCAACACACAGACAACCTCCAAATACAAAATCATATACTAGTATACACGTATACGTAGCATGAAAAACAATCGAATGCAATATAAAATAACATGTCATATTATAAATAAAGTTTAGCACGACTCACCTCATTGTTCCGAGCTGAGACATTGGCACCTAGTTTAATTAAAAATTTTACAGCGCTATCATCTGATTGGATGGCTGCTAGATGTAAAGCCGAATCACCCTAAAAAAAAGAAACATTATTCTTTTTCAAATTGGAAAATAATATTTGTATTTACGCTTAAAATGGTCAATAGCAGGAGAAGCAAAACATCATCAAAGTTACCAGGCTTTTAATTTGGTACTCAACACACGCTTTGTCTATGCTCGAATCATTACAAATATAGAGGCATAATAAATTAAAATATTTATGAGCATTGATGGCTGCAAAGTTGTGCCAAATATGATTAAGGCCATATATAAGTGGGGTAAACACACCTTAGTATTTCGAAAGTTTAAATTATATTTTTTTTACAATACATGATGAATATCTGCTATTTTATGGTAGCACATGAGTGCTGTCCGTATTTAAATGCCACGATTACCTGCAATTTGATTAAGATATCAGCTATTAAATAACAAAAAAAAAAAATCTATTGTGATGGCAAAATGAATGACTGATTGAATATTTGACAAGGGTAATCACTGAATCTAAAAATAACAAAATTGAGACGCGATTTCTAATTTGTTTGTAAGCGATCTAATCTATGTAAATGATATTCTGAATGACAAAGGCTGTGTTTCTAACGATATAATTTACAAATCAGTTGATAAATAAATCAATCTGGATACTTGAAATTAATTTAGTAAAACAAATCAATTCCGTAAATGGCCGGTATTTTAAAGTTCGAATGCTTTCTAAACAGATCAGTCACTCTAAAAAGAAACCATTGTATATGGAAAGTTTTACTTATAAAATTAGAAACATTATCAAACAAACTTTTGTATAAGTCCGTTGTAAATGCAACCTTGGGCATTACTGATTGACGTGAACTTTACAAATCGGTGAATGGTCGGTGATCGATACAATGATGCATATTTGACTTATCTGATGAATTCTATTTGACAACCGCTAGCAATTTATCAGTCAATAATTTATATGCACGTATCGTACGGATACATAAACCATTAAGATTCTTATGTGAAACGAACTTCGCAGTATTTACATTCCATAAATGCGGACCTCTTGCGTGATTTTGAAATTAGTTTTTTATTTAAGTAATATGTGTCGATCATTACAGCAGATTTTTTTTTTTTTTTTTTTGAGAAGATGAGAGAGCTGAGATTTCATATTTTTATTCTAGAATTTTAAAAAAGTAAACCGAAAATTTACTGAAAAATAAATAATAACTTTTATGTTGCCGATGAAAAAAACCCATACCAATGTCTTGAATCAATGAATTTAAAAAGACCAGAACAGTTTTCATATAATATAGAAACTTGTACTGACACTCGTGGTCTTTGAATATTTTATTAGCGTATACTTTATTTGACCCTTTTTACGTACTAAGTGTGTATAACATTTTTGCGAAAATGCAGACAAATATCAAAAATGGTATAGGTAATGAACTTGAACTACTCAATAAGTGGCAATATTAAATTCTATTAAAGAATGCGAAGAATTGAAACTGACAATAAATCATAAAGTTTGTTGTTCACCGATATGATATAAGTTTATATATATACCTAGAGACTTGCTCATATATATGTTTATGTGTAGCTGAAAACAATTGCGCAACCGGTTTTGTATTAATGTTCATCATTAATACATTGTTAACGAAGTCAATTTTGTATGTTAAAATAGCTCTTATTCTATCATGTTTTCTAAAAGCCTAACAAACAAAAAAAATGCTAACCTATTCATAGGCGAACATTAGATAAAATATGAATGTGCTTTACGTTTACCTTCTATTTGCCTGTGCAATTTAAGGGGAACTAAATCTTAACGATAAACCGTTCGTGTAACGGTTATTTACAACGGTTGTTTGAAAGCAAAATCGAGTACACACAATATAGAATGCTATGAATAGGAAAAATATCCACAAGAAATAATACCAAGTTGTAGCTAAAAATCTACCAAATACTGATGCTAATGATTCATAAAACATACGTGACATTAAGGGCATATATGAATTATTTTCAAACGTTAAATGACGTCTCTAAGTTGAAACCACGGTTCGTACGGTAGCAAATCAGGAAACATCTATCAGGAGCATATAATTCAAGTAACAAACATCAGACCTCGGTTTAATTGTGTGACATTATAGCATGTCGGGATCGTAAGTAACTTGATATGCGGTATGGGTATTGCTCCTTGTCGATGACCTAGTATTGCTAAAATATCCGTCATTTGGTCTCTAGTAGATACATGTTGTTGTCTAACTGGCAATCATATCATGTCTCCATATTTTAAATTCATGTTGTTTAATTGTCGCTTTTGCTTTTTTCTTTGACGCCTCATCGAGTCGTTACGTTAGGGTCGTCCAGGATTAAATCAAATCAATAAAAATGTCTTGCATCAACTTTATATGATTTTTAATTGTTCTTATTTTGTCATTTTATTCAGTGAAAAAAGAAATACAAATTATTTTTTCATGAGCATTGTTTTAAATGCATCGAGCCTTGGATGTCAATAAGGATGATGTATTACAAATAAGCACACAGTTTAGATTACGAATTTTTAAATGTATGTTCTAAATCGAACGCGAAACATTAT
>JAASAO010002563.1:0-22935 GCA_017311375.1 Mytilus coruscus | reverse complement strand
GTACGATGGTATGGTATGTGTTATGGTATGGTGGTATGGTACGAATACCACCATACCATGGTATGCATGAATGGTACCATGGTATGGTATGATGGTATGGTACAAATTTCTATACCATGGTATAATTTGATGGTATGAAGCATGGTATGGTTTTTTGAAGTAGGAAATTTTTAAAAGTTAATTAACTTAATTTGAAACATGTTTTTTTTTAATTTGCTGACATTATGTATCTGGTTTATTTTTGAAAAGAAAATATTACTAAAAAAACAAAGTGGATGTAGACAAAACAGATCACTTACATAAAGTTGTGAACAGAAAACAAGAGAAAACTCAATTTATACATCTCAGATATTAACCATACAGTTAAGATTGTTAAGATAAATATTATGTCCCGGTCTGACACATTGAAAATTTCTGGCAATTATTCTTTGAAATTTTGGTAAGTGCTGCATATATTATGATTATAATCTAGATAATGTAGTTAAAGTTTTATTGCTTAACCTTCTGTTAATGACCAACTTTTATATTGTTTTGAAAATGACACTTTCAACAGTTGCATGTTCTGTCTACATGTATGCCAAATAAATCACATTTAAAAAATGTGAATAAAAAGTAAATGCATCTCTGCATCAATTAGAAAACACCATACTTTCATATTAAACTGTCACTCATATAATACTTTGTTTACTTAGTTGATAGATACCACATGTTTTTATATGTATGAAGGAATAGTTAATACACAATATCAATCAAGGGAATGTGTCTTCTTTTATTATGTGCTTTTTTAAACACTTTATTTCAATTTTTTAATTAATTGCAAAACTGGAATATTTTGTATACTATATGTAATAATAATTAAATGTCTGAATAATAGACAACGATAAATCTTACGAGGCGATGGATCATATAAATATGATACAGTACACTACAAAATATAATATATAATAAGCAAGTCTAAAAGGGTACAACATCACCAAAAAAATAGTAAAATTATGAACAAATATTAAATATTTCGGATAAATAATATCCTTTATCAGTAAGATGCCAAATGATTCTTATTTTGACATGTGGTAGTCGAACTGAAATAATAATCTTGAACATTATACAAATTACCACGAATAAATACGCTGGTAAATTTTTCAATATTGATGTTTGGGAGGAGGGAAAAAAAATTCCTTAAAACTGTGAAAGTCCTGTACTGAAGCCTGAGTTACAGAAAACAAGTGATGGTAGGAACTCATTTTAAGTTTTTTTCATTAATGCCCTCTGGGGAAACTGTCCTTAACTTTCTTATCGAAAATCTTTCCCGAGCAAGTCTGTTGGCCCTTGACCAACCCTTGTTGTGGTCCACATATAATAAATTGGTGTAATGATAATTAGATATCAAATTATATCTTGAAACTCAGGATAAACAACAACAAAGAATATTGTCCAAAAAAAAAAAAATCAAACACAAAAAATAAAAGGGTGACCATTACACATGTGTTTGTGAATTTTCTACGACTCTTAAAGTTTAACATTTTTTTTTGTTTTAGTAATCTGTTTGATAAGTAATAATATCTGTCATCTTATCAGCATGGTAAGCTCTTCTTAAAGATGTTTTTATAGAAGATATGTAATTTCCACTCTAAATGTGGTTTCTTGGGCAAAGATGTAGGACTGTAGAAATGATTGTTTGCAAATATACTATAGCGGAGGTATACTGTTTTATAAAAACGAAATTCATTTTTGTCTTGCCATGTAACTTTGGTCATGATCCTAATATTGTAGTGCCTAGAGCATTCTCTGTTACTACATGTCGAGGCTATATTGCATTCAACTTGTCTGTATGTTAGTCTATTCGTCCATGTTTCCAAACGTTTCTCATATGCTTCTAAACTGAATAACTTATATTGTGAGCAACTTATCAATCTATTAAAGTGTTCATGATAATAGGCAGACTGAAAACTTCCAAAGGAAAGAAACCAATAATTTTGGCCATTGTGACAAATTTGTAGACCCTGTCCTGTGATCATTATTGCTATTAAAAGTTTCACTTTATCTTTATATATTATAGTTTTGAAGATAATGAGCAAACATGTCAAAAATTGATAAAACTCATTATTAAAGAGCTATAACTCTTATAACTTAGCACTTAAAATATTCCAGCTTTAGTACAAAACAGGGTCAACTTTCATATCTCTTTATCTATGCTCGTCCTGAATATGCATTTAACTTGCCACTGAACGTTAAACAACCATCCATACATCCATTTATTTTAGCCATGTCAGCTATGTTGGTTGACTGGCAGGATCAAAGGTTACATTTAAAAAAAACAAGAAAACAACAATGTTATCGTGGCCAAATTGGTTCCAATCATTGGCCTAGTAGTTTCAGAGAAGTTTAAGTTAATGGATGGCTACGTACGACGTACAACGGTAGCCAAATGATTAGAAAAGCTCACTTAACCCTTTGGGTCTGTTGAACTAAAAACAGACAACCAATGATATGTCCAATGCATGAAATAATTGTGAAGCCAGAAGTGCATAACTAAAGTTTTATAATTTTAGTCATTTTGTTTTGTATGTCAGAGGCAGATCCAGAATTTCAGTTAAGAGAGATACGCTACATGCATCATTTATTGGTTCTATTAATTTTGATAATTGTGTAATGAGATGGTAACCTACAAGATCATACAATCAAAATTTCAGACAATATTGAGAAGAGATGTTTTATACGACCGCAAAATTGTTTCCGTTCGTATTATGTTATGGCGATGTCTGCGTCTGCGTCTGAAGACATTTTGGTTCGCAGACAATAACTTGAGTATAAGTGTATATACTTTTTTGGATCACTATGAAATTTTAGCACAAGGTTCCATACCACTGAAGGATGATTGGGATTATTTTGGGGGTATTGATCTAGCGGTTTTGTAATTAGGGCAAAAAAAGGTCAGTTTTACTGGTTCGTAGAAAATAAATTGGTTCACAGACAATAACTTGAGTATAAGTGTGTGGATCTCTATTAAATTTTAGCACAAGGTTCCATACCACAATAGGAAGGTTGGGATTTATTTTGGGGTTATTGTCGTAACTGTTTAGTAATAAGGGGCCAATAAAGGGCCCAAAACAATTATTTTCATGTTTCAGGACAATAATTTGTGTATAAGAGTATAGATTTCTATGAAATTTTACTACAAGGTTCCATACTTCAAAGGAAAGTTCGGATTGATTTTTGGGGGTCATGGCCCAAACCGTTTAATAATTAGGGGTGGAAAAGGGCCAAACACAACTATTTTTCTGGTTTGCAGGCAATAACTTGAGTATAAATGTATGGATCTCTATTAAATTTTAGCACAAGGTTCCATACCACAATAGGATGGTTGGGGTTATTATTGTACCTGTTTAGGAATAAGGGGCATACAAGGGCCAACAAAACAAATATTTTTCTGGTTCACAGACAATATGAGAAACGTTTGGGGAAACATAGACAAATAGACTTACATACAGACAATTTGAATGCAATATAGCCCTGACATGTAGTTATAGAGAATGCTCTAGCCTCTACAATATTAGGATCACTATGACTAACGTTACATGGCAAGACAAAATGAATTTCGTTTTATAAAACAGCATACCTCGGCTATAGTATATTTGATGTTATAGTTCCATAAGCAAACAATCATTTCTACAGTCCTACATATTTGCCCAAGAAACCACATTTAGGGTGGAAATTACATATCTTCTCTCAATTATAAAATGTTTAAGAAGAGCTTACAATGCTGATAAGATGACAGATATTATTGCTTATTACTAAAACAAAAAATGTTAAACTTTAAGAGTCATAGAAAATTCACAGACACATGTGTAATGGACATCCTTTTATTTTTGTGTTTGATTTTTTTTTTTGGACGATATTCTTTGTTGTTGTTTATCCTGAGTTTCAATATATAATTGGATATCTATTACTATTGTTACATATAGTATACAAAATATTCCAGTTTTGCAATTAATTAAAAAATGAAATAAAGTCATTAAAAAAATAGCACATAATAAAAGAAGACAAATTCCTTGATTGATATTGTGTATTGACTATTCCTTCATGCAACAATTTTCACATATAAAACATGTGGTATCTATCAACTTACATAGTATTATATGAGTGACAGTTTAATATGAACGTATGGTGTTTTCTAATTGATGCAGAGATGCATTCAATTTTATTCACATTTTTTAAAGGTGATTTCCATTGACAGAAAGGTAAGCAATAAAACTTTAACTACATTATCTAGATTATAATCATAAGATATGCAGCACTTACCAAAATTTCAAAGAATAATTGTCAGAAATTTTCAATGTGTCAGACCGGGACATAATACTTAACTTTTGGTTATATGAGATGTTTGAATTGAGTTTTCTCTTGTTTTCTGTTCACAACTTTATGTAAGAGACCTGTTTTGTCTACATCCACTTTCTTTTTAATAATATTTTCTTTTCAAAAAAAAAAAAAAAAAATCAGATACATAATGTCAGCAAATTAAATAAAATCATGTTTCAAATTATCTTAATTAACTTTTCAAAACTTCCTACTTCAAAAAAAAAACATACCATGCTTCATACCATCAAATTATACCATGGTATAATAATTTGTACAATACCATCATACCATACCATGGTACCATTCATGATACCATGGTATGGTGGTATTCGTACCATACCACCATACCATAACACATACCATACCATCATACCATACCATGTTTTACAGTATGCCAAATAAAAGAAAGGGAATTGTAGCAAGTCTACAAAGACGAAAGAAGAACAAATTGTTAATTATTAGTTATACAAGGGAAGTTAGTTTGAAAATTATTTTCAAAGAAACTAAAACGACATAATATTATAGTTTATATATATAAGCTCATAGACGAACACATATTCTACGTTAATAAATTATTTTAAACTGTATAATATAATACATAATTAATATACCATGATCATTTGCATGAATTTGTTTTTAATCCATTAAAATTACTTTACATGTTTATTGTAATATTGATATAATTCTTGAATTCTGTACAATCAACCAGTGATGGAGAAATTACAAGGTCGATGTCTCAAGAAATTTATAATTTATGAGTTCAGAATATTCTGACAACCACCTGTGATACAGAAAGAAATTCGGTTAATACTTATTGCAGTTGGATAACATTTAAACTTCCTAATCTAAAATGTGTAATAAATCACAAATAAAGGGTCAAAGCACTAATAAAATGAAGGCGCGAAGTTTGTCTCGCGTATTTTAACACAGTAATTACAAATAGGACAACACGTCAACTAGAAAATGAAAATGACTTTTCAAGAATGTTACTTTACTAAGGGACGATCATTTATCTTTAAGGAAGGGGGTTATGTTTTTTTCATAAAATAATATTCTGATTCCCAAACTGATGAAAAACAAGTAGAGGACAAAATATATATTCTGAATCCTGATTTCCCCATTTAAAGTGTTAAATTTTGAACAACATAATTTGATTGATAGCGTTGAAGAAATTAAATTAATTGTTAAATGGTTGCTCCTAAAAGACTTTTCACTGGACCGATGCCTTTGCTGGTGGACTGATAGTCCCGAGAGTATCACTATCCCAGTAGCCAATACTTCGGTACTGGCATGAAAATACGGATTTTGTGTTTTAATATTTGCTGTTACAAAATTTTTGAAATAATTTAAAATTAAGGACTGTACGTATCTCCCTCATGCAAAGCTCTGATTCCTTGTCCGACTTTGGTATTCTTTTGGTCCTTTTGGTTTATAGCTCTTTTAATAGGCTTAATTTGGATTTTCAATTATTTTGGCCTCGAGCATCACTGAAGAGACATTGGTTGTCGAAATGCGCATCTGGTGCAGACAAATTGGTACCGTTTATGTTATTACTACCACTGGTTCGATGCCTCTGCTGGTGGACTGATAGTCCCCGAGGGTATCACTATCCCAGCTGCCAATACTTCGGTACTGACATGAAAATACAGATATTGTGTTATTAAAATTAATTTTACTGTTACAAAATTTTTGAAATTATTCAAATCTCTGATTCCTTGCCCGGCTTTGGCATACATTTTTGTCCTTTTTGGTTTATAGCTCTTCATCCTCTTAAAATAGTGAAGACATTTTTTTATGTAATTGAATGAACAGCGATATTGTAGTACGAATATGTGAATATTGACAATAAAGACAGTGAAAGGAAATTTAAAAATGTCTTACGAATTACATCACTTAGTTTGCTGAAATTCTTCTTGAATGAGCTCTAGTTAATATGCCTAATAAAAATAGTACATGTGTTTCGCTTACCCTACCTACCCTTATTCTAAGTGCCTACGCTAACACAGTTTTTGAATACGATTCTTCAAAATTTGTTATGAGTGTGTTAAATATCTTATTATATAAATTTAGCATGTTTGTAGAATTTTATACTTCAGTCAAAGTATATCTGAAAGAAATTTCGGTTAAGAATGTTATTCCTTTTCATTTTGACGAAAATTACTCAAAATTAAAAGAAATCTAAGTTTGTTAGCACTAACAATTAAGACCGATAGTTTCTGAGATCGCCGATCTTTAGTATAGCAAAAATGGGAAAGATCGATCTTCAATCGGACGACTAAATAAGACCACCTCAAATGTGGTTTTAAAAAGATCGATTTTTTTATGAATCGATCTTTCTTCAAGTGTGAAAGCTTAGATCCATCGCGATCGATTTTTCTAAAATGTTTTATGTAGATATGAAAATAAATCTGCGCATGGTCAGTTTGATATATATTCTTATAAATGACTGCTTTCGGTGTTTCATCCATATTCTGAAGATAAAAAACAAATAAATATATTCGACATTTTGCGTCATTCTTCTAAAAAGATTAATATAAAAAAGAAGATGTAGTATGATTGCCAATGAGACAACTCTCCACAAGAGACAAAATGACACAGGAAATTAACAAATATAGTTCACCGTACGGCCTTCAACAATGAGCAAAGCCCATACCGCATATACAGTTATAAAAGGTCCCGAAATGACAAATGAAAAACAATTCAAATTAGAAAATAACGGCTTAATTTATGAAACAAAAATGAATTAAAACAAATATGTAACACGTCAACAAACGACAACCACTGAATTACAGGCTCCTGACTTGGGACAGGAGCCTGTACCCGTTTCAGCGCTCGAGTGATACCGTTACTTATTCGTTCCTTATTCGCTTATATGTTGTAATACATTGCACCTTGTAGTAAAAATATGTTCAATTGTTTTCTTGTCTCTGGTGTTAGCCATGGGTTCTTAAAGATGAAATAACCCTATTAGCGCGTATGTACCCGTTTCAGCGCTAGAATGATGCCCTGTTACTTATTCGCTTATAATACGTGTGTTATAGATTGCACCTTTTAAAAACAATTATTTCTATTTTTCTTGCCTCTGGTGCTATTGGTTCTCAGAGGTGAAATAAGCCTATTAAGGTGTGAATACTCTTTCAGTGCTCGACTGATGCCCTGTTACTTATTCGTTCCTTATTCGCTTATAATACGTGTGTTATTAGGTGCACCTTTTAAAAATATCTTTTCAATTTTAGTTATTCATTAATATTTTATTTTTATTTTCTGCAAATTCCTTATCTTCAAACGAAATGACCGTTATAAGTAATATTATTCTGACATTTTTCGTTTAAGGACTTGTGACATGTTAATCAAAAGATAATTAATAAATGCAGAAGCTTATATATAATAACATAAGCAACACGACGGGTGCCACATGTGGAGCAGGATCTGCTACCTTCCGGAGCACCGAGATCACCCCAGTTTTGGTGGGGTTCGTGTTGCTTAGTATTTAGTTTTCTATGTTGTGTCATCTGTACTATTATTTGTCTGTTTGTGTTTTTATTTTTGGCCATGGCGTTGTCAGTTTGTTTTCGATCTATGAGTTTGACTGTCCCTCTGGTATCTTTCGTCCCTCTTTTATATAATTAACCAAATATTTCCTTATTCTATTTTCTACAATTTTTGTTAACGAAATGGTTAGGCATAATATTTTAATGTTGCAATGTATACTAAATGTAAACGCACTAGTTCTAAAAGATCGTAAACGAGAGATGCTCATCAAAGGTCGATTCAATTCCGTGCAAGTGTTAACGGGGTCTAATTAAAATAATTTCTGTTTTGATCATTCGTCCATAGGCATTTATGAATTAATCACAAGTATCGAAATATTCCGTAATGTTGCTATAGAACTTCAATCTAAGTATGCTCATACAGCTGTCATACCGTGATTATGAATGGAACTTAGTCCGGCCTTTTTCTCAAATCAACTCTTGTTAATTGTTTTTTTATGGCCCCGCAACAAAGTTGTCGGGGCCATATAGTTTTACCCTTGTCCGTCATTCCGTCATTCTGTCATTCCGTCATTCCGTCATTCCGTCATTCCGCAACAAACCATTATACGGCATTTTTTTCTAAACGCCTTCAGATATTGGGCTGATTTTTGGTATGTGAGTTTACCATGATGAGTTACAGATCAAGTTTAAGTTTCGTTCTGCTCCGCTAATTTTTGCCGAAATTACGGGCTTTGGACTTTGATAAATTGTTGAAAATCACAGTTATACGGACTTTTTTCTAAACGCCTTCAGATATTGGGCTTATTTTTCGTATGTGAGTTAACCATGATGAATTACAGATCAAGTTCAAGTTTCGTTCCGCTCCGCTGATTTTTGCCGAAATAACGGGCTTTGGACTTTGATAAATTGTTGAAAATCACAGTTATACAGACTTTTTTCTATACGCCTTCAGATATTGGGCTGATTTTGGTATGTGAGTTAACCATAATGAGTTACAGATTAATTTTAAGTTTTGTTCCGCTCCACTAATTTTTGCCGACATTAAGGGTTTAGAACTTTGATAAATTGTTGAAAATCACAGTTATACAGACTTTTTTCTATACGCCTTCATATTTTGTGCTGATTTTTGATATGTGAGACTACCATGATGAGTTACAGATCCAGTTTATGTTTCGTTCCGCTATGCTGATTTTCATGTCGTTTCAACACATCTTGTTAGATCTGCAGTACATCCACTTCCTGTTTGCTGATAGTTTGAAATTTAATTACTCCTTGATCAAGGAAATTTTTCATCAAACTAGTATTGGTCTTGATAGCTTGATACTATCCATGCATGCTTGTGTCCACATGTGTTGTTGAAATTGCAGATTTTTCAACTTTTGAGACAGGGCCATTCGTGTCGTTCCGACACATCTAGTTTTCATATGCGTTCCTCTTTAAATCTTCATTCCGACAACTTTTAACCACAGACACGATTATGTTTTTTAATACAAAAATTGCGCACCTAGTACCTGCTAGTTCAAATTCACAGGCGTTCAAACTTAGCAAATCGGAACAGAATGGTCAATTAAAAAAACCTACAATGTTAGTTGCGCTTATGTTAAATTCTTTAGAAGTACTTTATTTTACACGTATGCGTCGTTGGGTTACTGTTTTGTTGGCGTTTATCCGAAATCTATTATTATACTCGTGTAAAAATGTAAGCGCCATACACATTCAAAATACGTCAGTGCAATTTGCAATATCAATATATAGGTACGTAATGTACCTATTGCTATAGATACATTGAATTTTGATGACATGATTGATGATTTTCGTACTTTCGTAATGATCAATGATTTGTGGAAATATAAAAACAATTAAAACCTACTAAAGAGATTGACTCTAAAGAACAGATCAGTCCATACATGTAGGAAATTAAGACTATTAGTATATCATAATTTGATTGGCTCATCTTGTTGTCGAGTAATCAGATTCCGTTTCGTTTCTTGACAGTCGTTTTTGTGTGTTTTTTTGGTTTTTTTTTTTTTTTGTTAGATTGCTTCATAGTTGACTCTCTTTTTATCCATTTTTTTTATTATTTGCTGTTTTGCTGTTTGTTTCAGTTACATTAAATTCACATTATTATACACATAATTTATTTATATATCCAATTCAGGAACACATCTATTATATTTATAAAACAATTTGATTTTCTTCTCGGCAAATCAAAACGATTGTCACCTTCTCCTTCGGCTCAAAGAGGAATAACTCTCATATACGTTTCCAGTTCGCGGAAACCGCGACGTCATAAACCGCTGACGGCATAGTACTGTTGCGCTTGTATGTGCGCATAAACAATAGAGGGATTTGTCTTAAATAAGCTTTGGATTTTCAATTTTATTTTGGCCTTGAGAATCACTGAAGAGACATTGAAATATACTTGACCTATTGCTTATAGTTTCTAAGAAACAGACTTAACCAAGAAAACTAAACATTGACCAATGAACCATGAACATGAGGTCAAGGTCAGATGAACCATGCCAGGCAGATATGTACAGCTTACAATCCTTCCATACAACAAATCTAGTTGACCAATTGCTTATAGTTTAAGAAAAACAGACCAAAACACAAAATCTTAACACTCAGCAATGAACTACATGCTAGACATGTACACCTTAAATCATTCCATACACCAAATATAGTAGACCTATTGCATACAGTATAGGAAATATAGACCAAAACACAAAAACTTAACTATAACAAGCGATCAAATTCAATTTAACGGCAAATTCTGAGAAAATATCCGTTGTATTATTAATAGGAGGAAACCATAAGAAAAAAAAAAAAAAAGGAAATATGTCTGTCAAAATGGTTTAACTTTAATTTGGTCCTTATATATAAATTGTTCCTATGATATCATTAAGCCGCAAGTCAAATCGAAGACTTAAAAAATGGTACTTTGCAAGATCTAGTTTGTGCTAGCCCAGCTTTAATTAGCGTGGGTCGTTCCAACAGGGGCGGATTTAGGCGGGGGCGTGGCGGGCGCGCGCCCCTCCCTAAAATTTGCAAAACATGGGTTATCTTCAACTTATTTAAGTACCAGAAGAGACCATTCCATCTGTTTTAACATTCAAAGTATATAAAACAGTCAGTTTAACAAAATCAACGTGATAACTAATCAACTGACGATTTATTTAAGTTCTATAAATATTGTATACTTCAAAGGAAGGTGTCAAACGCGGAGCTGCGTTTGATGACAAATATAATAGGATTTTAGCAGTTAAAGTAAAAACAATTGTTAAATTGTAATTGCGGTTTTTATATATTAATTTCTTTGATAATCGAAGTTCCAAAACATCCCTAACTCACTTTCACAATTCCATCACGGCCAAGAAAACAGTCCAGGTGAGATTCTTTCTTAATATCCTTAATGAAAGATAGAAATACTGTTTCAAGCGAAAGGTTAGTTTATTAATTTGTATCTCTGTGTCTATATATATTTCTCACTTGCAACCTAAATATTTTGCTGAATTATGTACCATATTACATGCATAGGATCCCCAGAAAATAAACATAACTTCGTAAATGCATCTCGTTTTGATTTTAGTGGATTGTGGCGAACACAGTATATATAAAGTCTGGCACGACCTCCGAAAATAAAAAGTGAAAACAGATATTATGAAAGAACAATTAAAAATCGCTGGTAAAAGTAGAAATTTTCGTTTGCAAAATCTAATACTAGTATTGGTCAGGTGAGCTGTTGTGATCTGTCTCGTCTCACTTTGTGTCCGTCGGTCCGCACGTCTATCTGTCAACTCTTCACATTTTTAACCAAGTTTGGCAGGGCTGGTGTTATGGAGTGTTAATGTAATTCTTAAGTTGACCGGTTTCATTTCACATTATTGAAACCATGTACAATTGGCTAAAACACACTGACGATGTGCAAAACAAGGGTTAATTTTTTGGGTGTTATTCCTGTATTTCTTTATGTCACAAATACCAGCACCATGTCTTTCAAGGTTTAGTTAAGACATTACCTGATATTGCTATATAGATAATTTTACAAGTGCTGGTGTCTTGATTGTAGATTGTAGATTGGTTTGCATAAGAACACAGAATCAAAATAAAATGTTCGCATGATCTTCAGCTTCTGTTTTTGGGGCTGCAGCTTTATAACTGTAGCTTTATAAACTCATATATATGGAATATGAATCCCTTAGTGCGTAAGTTAGGGGTGTTAGGAGATTGTTGTAGATTTTTCCATTTTGTAGGAGACCTTGCCATCATAACTCGGAGGTCCTTCTCGGAACAGGGACATATTGTTTTACCTCTGTCCGTCCATCCGTCAGTCAGTCACTTTATATTTGGTCCGGAAGATCCACTAGGACGCATACAAATCTATTGCGTCATTATTGCATTTTCCCCTGGAGATATTCGATTGACTAATATGAATGAAACACCAGTTTTCCCAGCAACCATTGACATAACATTCGCTAGATTTTTTTTTCATATGGAGGGTCAGCTTGTGTACTCCGGATTGAGGTCTGTCTCTATCCTTGTTGTCTTCAGTCCCGTTTTCTGGGAAATATATGGGGTAGTCTCAGGTGAATAGAAGCTCACAGATTTCTTGTTAATTATGGTGATTGTAGATTGTTGTCAGGGATGGATTTAGGCGGTTTCAGCTTGAAACTTTAATTTCTCGCTAATTTTACCACACAATAGTTCGAGATATCTACATTGCACCCACTTTAGAAGAATATTTCAATAATTTAACCTCAAAAAATATAAAACTTTGCGCCCCCCTAAACAAGAAATCCTAGATCCGCCCCTGTTCCAGTGTGCCAGCACTATACAGTCCTGCAACTACGGTAGGCTAGCACAAAGCAGTCAAAATTATACATACATCCTTTGTTTTTTCATTTATTTTATTTTATTTTATTTACTTCGCTTTTTCTCAAACATACAAAACATTTAACAAATTATTTTTGCAAAACTCACATACACAAATTTAGGCATATTTTGGTTTACACAAAATATTTGGCAACTAAATTCACATACACAATTTGGCATATCAAAATTATCCGCTCTTTACTTGGCTGCTGGTGTACCAGGACAACGTTGCTGCCGCTCACTGCTGTTTGCTTGGCCTAGCTTTCCTCCTGTTCCTACTTTTGGTGGCTCCGTGTTTATCAATTATTTATTTTACGTATATATTTTTTATTTATCTTTGGTTTCTATAAAAAAGTATTTTATATATTTTTATTTTATTTATTTTATATATTTTTCTTTTATTTATTTTTACATTCTTTTCTTTTATTTATTTATTAAATTATTCATCAATTTATTTATTCATTTAATTATTCAAATTTTAACTCTATTTTACTTTATTTTTAACCTTTTTGTCATTCTAAATTATATCAATTACCATATGGTAAAAGACTGATAACAAAGAACAATACAATAATAACATTACTAACCAATAATATCAGACCGAGCTTTCCATGCATTCTTCAAATAGTTAGAGCTTAATTGTTAGCGATCTAGAATTAGCTTTCAATAATAATAGCGTGGCAGAAAAAATATTCTAATTGCCCTATATGCTGGACATACCAATACAAAATGAAATGCATTCTCAACACATTGCATATTACAACATGCATAGACGCATTTCTCTTGGTATATCAGAGAAGCGACCAACTTCAACATTAAGTTTCAATGTACCATTTCGTAGTTTTTTAAGAATGTTAATATTATTGTTGTAGCTAAAATAATTCTCAAGACAAAATTGGTCTCTTGTGAAAAGTTTTCTCATTGGCAATCATACCACATATTCTTTTTATAAAAATCAAAGTACTGAAGTACTAAACATCGGATGACCGCAAGTTCTCGTGGATGGTCACAAGCACAAAGTCTTGTCTCATTAAAAGTGAGGTTAAGGTACATATATATAGAGACAAGTTTGTGCGTGGATGATGAGTAAATGACAGGGTATTCAACCTCACCGTAATAATTATTATATTGAAGGGATACAAATTAGTGTTGTTTTATATTATATTAAATATTTGTATATATAATTTTTATCCATTTGTATATCATTCTTTTTACTATTCTAATAATAGTGTAGTGCAAGTGCATGGTGGACACTCTTCTGTATTAATTGGATTTTTCTAATAGATTGGACTTGAGTTGGTATTCATATTTTCCCGCAAAATTTCTTGAAATATTCTTCCGCATGCGTTAACACAAATTTTCGGTATTCTTGATTTGTTATTGATATATATATATATATATATTTCCACGACAGAACATTTTCATATCATTTATTTATGTTCTAAAAAATATTTTCATGAATATTTATTGATGAAATTGATATATAATAAGCAATAGGGAATGTTATTTTGCGTTCGGTTATCAGTCAAAAAGAAAGTCACGTGGGTAGAAATGACTGTGGCAACAATACACCGGAATGCCCTCACGGTCATCCGATGTAAAATCAATTATGTGGTGCTAATACGCTTCCGTATTTAAACCTGTTTTACTTAAGAGGCAAAATAATTAGACAAATAGCAAGTCTGGATTCGCCTGCCTGGTGATGCATACAAAGCAAAAGGCGTTTGTTTATCATCTGGCCTAGCACCACATCTTCCTATATCTAGATCCGTTTTAAGATAATAAGTAACCATAATAAAAAGGGAGATCTGGTATCATTGCCAATGAGACAACTATCCACAATAGTTAAACTGAAGTGGATGTAAGTAGTTAGAGACCATCGAACGGCCTTCAACAATGAAAAACTCATACCGTATAGTTTGCTATAAAAGGCAATTAGTTTGTTTTCTCATTTTAAGTATCTTCTTAAATTGTTTTTAATATAAAGGCATAGTCAATTCATAGCCCTAAACACGCATACCTTGTAAAGGAGAAGCGAAGAATACCAAAGAGACATCAAAACTCATAAGTGGAAAATAAACCAACAAACCATGGCAAAAAAGACAAAGACAAACAACAGTTATAATATAAAAAAAAAAAAGACATAGAAAACTTAACACTGAGCAACACAAACCCTACCAAAAAAACCAGGGGTGATCTCAGGTGCCCCGGAAGGGTTAGTAGATCATGCTACAATGTGGCACCAGTCGTATTGCTCATGCAAGTACACAACCGGTGATAAGTCTAGATCGGTAGGTCACTTTCGGGGAACAGGAGAACGGGCCTGTGGTTTCGACGACTAGAAATATATCAGCTGATGGAATTTGCTACCTAGAAATGGAAAGTCCACAATTGGGAGCCTGAAATCATCTCTTTTGTTGCCAACCCACCCGCAATTTTAATCTCTAAATGTAAGTCAAGATATAAGACAGACTTAACTGTATCTGTAGGGTGAACAGCTGAGACATCAATTACCCCATTCTTTTCATATATTTTTTGATCAAAATATATACCTTGTCATATATCAAGTAACAAAACAGACCTCTGGTACATTAGTATAGAGATTTTTTTTTGGGGTGGGGGGTGGTGGGGCTTGCAATGCATTGCTTTTTCAATAAATTCTTAAACACTTTCCTCTATTTGCCCCTTTTATATATCTTTCATTGTGAAGAAATTTGAACAGACAATATTTATAGCATCTATAACTAACATCAGTGGAAATACTACATTGGAATAAACAGAGATTAATTGGTTGGACAAATAGCTGATACATTTACGATTGTGCTTTAACCGCATCAAAAATAAATACTGACACCTGATAGTTTCAGATACTTATGATTTAATCAAGCAAGTGATAAAATCAACCTAGTGATATATTTAATCTGAATTTCTCACCCTTTTCATACATCATGGAGCATGAAATAGTGACCTATTCCAGCGGCTCATCCCTACCACTCATTACATAGGAAGTGCCCCCTCTCGAGTATATTATAATCTAACTCGAAGTCAACATCCGGATGTAGTGATACTGCGAACTGCTAGCACTTTTGTCAGCTCAAACCTAACAAAATTATCTCTTCATGTCTAAGACAAAAAAGACACAGCCGCGTGTTTAGACATTGGAGGCATTGAAATGATGCAACACAAATAATTTAAACCAGAAATCGCTGTTTGATTTGTGCTGTTTATGCATAACTCTAGGACGTTAAAAGTGACGCCACCCAAATTCACACTTGATTATAATTGATTGGTGGTAATAAACATTGCGTTTAAGTTTCATAACATTTGGCTGAGGCAAACTTAAGTTAGAGAATGGTAACCAATTCTTGGGCGTATGGACGTACAGACGGACAAGGAAGAAACTTAGTACCTTTTCGCTACGGAAATAGTCAGATTTCTTTTGTTGAAATCTTTTTTAAAAATAATTCCCGATTTTTATTCTAATACTAAATTAAATTAAGGGATTTGTCCATATGCATAAATTTTATGTATACCCTTTCCCGCTTTTCACTCTAGTAAAGGTGCAGCGTAATCGTAATGATTGGCATGAATACTAAACAGATGAGGCTGTTACGATAACAAAAATACAAGAAGTCATTCAACCTTAGGTCACCGAAATACAAGGAAAGCTACGTCAGAGTACTTTATCTGTACATGCGTATATGAATCAGGAAAAGTTTGTGATCGAGTCTTGTTCTTGTCTAACTTGGAAATTAATTAAACGTATATATTTTTTCGTTTACAAAAGGTAAAGTATTTGTTTATAAATATAATTTTATATACAAGTAAATTGTAAATTATATATATGTAAACAAGATTTAAGTAGCTACATACAACGACATAAAGTAATCAGATGCTAAATGTATATAACAACGAGCTGCATCAATTATTTGACGATACTATTTATCATATTAAAGCAAAACAGTCAGGTTACAGAATTATCTATTATAAACTAATTTTTCATGTTTTGATTTGGTCTTAAATATTTTCATTTTTACAGAAATTTTGACAGTTTTACATATAATCATAGAAATAAAGTGTGTACTAATTATCTTAACTACAATACTAGATTCGGTCGAATCGTCATGTTTGATAACACGCAGAAAGACAAGCAAATTCAAAACTCAATGAAAAAGTGTGCTCATATCTACTTTAAGAACTCTTTTCACTCAGAGGCGGATTTAAGGAGGGCATCACCTCCACCTTCTTGAGATGCTTCATATACTGTTGCATCATCCACACTTTTACCTATTCAACTCCAAACTTTTTCTATGTAGGGCAACGCCCCCTTTCAAATCCTGGATCTGCATCTCTTACTATACGTTACGGGTTTAATTATCTATTTGGTAACATATTAAAACTTTCAAAAATATATAATTTGTTTACTGGTAAAACACTAACTGGCAAACGATGCAGATTCATGGTTAAGGGTCATCAAATGATAAAGTGAATGGAGACGAACAATCGTATCTAAATATTCAAGATAAATTCTTCCAACTGATTACTTAGAATCAGTAAATACAACAAAACTTGCATATTCATATATTATTTTCTTTTGTGTGAAAATGCAGTATTTCGGAATATCTTGTGTCTCTTTTGTTATATTTTTCTATGAATTTAAAGCATTACATATGATGACAAGTAAAACCTTGAAAAATAGAACGACAAACGATCTGTGAGAGAAAAAAACATTCCTTCACTTTCATCCGTGGCTAACCATATTCGAACTAGTCGCATCGATTTGGTGTAACGATAAATTCTGATGTATAATGAGAATATAGCACTGCCAAAACTTTTTAAATTGAAAAACGCAACAATCAGTGTAGAGGTCCTCATTGTTCCTTTTGATGGCATGTTGGAGGGTATTTTTTCTACTGCAGTCTAACATACCTTAACCAACGACAAATGAAATACTTGTAGAACCCAATGTGCCGTCAATAATTTGCTTTCAAATTTGCATGTACATTAAATATTTCCCACTGGACGTAAAACAAACAACAATAAATCATCAATCACTTTAATTATTAACTAATTAGGATAAGAAAATTAATGTATACTCTAGTCTTTCATAATAAGGCTGCTTGATATACACATTTTTTTTTTGGTACCTTTAATTCGGAAAAGAAAATCATAAAAAGTTCTCCTATGTACAATTTGTTTTTCTTCTTATCCGAATTCGGATAACGCAAAGACGACTTAATATTGAATATAGATATACTTATCCGAATTTGGATAAGGATCGTCAAATGTATACTCTGTGCGGTAGGTCATGTATTCTTCTTATCCGAATTTGGATAAGAACAGTTATTATTCTTTGATAATGTGTATTATGTATTCTATCCAAATTCGGATAACATTAGTTTCTCTCCTCATGTCTAAACGATGATAATTCAATTATTTATTCTTTTGTCCAAACTAAGATAATTAAATAACTACTGCAATTTTAACAAATAATGTTTTATAAAAAAAGGAAATAGGTCTAAATACATTAGTGTATTGAGTTCATCTTAAAAAAAGTGTTGCCTTCCAACATTCTTATTTCAGAAATCTCGCTTATCTGAAACACCCATTGACTTGAGCATATGGAAATGCTCAAAAGCAATTGGAAGCTGTTATTGGTAAATATTTAAAACATTTAGAAGACCTTTCAGTTCACACTATGCAAACAAATATGAATTATTTTAATGCCAAATGTATCTAATTTGCACCTGATTTAGGTTAAAGAAGGCCCTAAACTAGTTGTTTCCTGTAAAATTTACATCTTTTGAATATTTATGAAAAAATATCTAAATGTAAACTCACCTTTTCATCCAATAGTAAATGGGAAAGTAATTCCTCTGGCATAGGTTCATCTATTTCTTCAGATATCCCAGCAACACACTTCTTATACTCTGTATTATATATGTCTTCGCCAATTCTTGACATCTTTCCTACCCAAGGACTCCACTCTTCAAAGTTTGGCTTTATCATAACATCTTTGGATAAGTCTAAGGTGTGACAAAAGATGTTATCAAGGATCTTTAAATGTTGATTTCAAAATTTATTTACAATAGCCAACACATTTCATTTTAAAACAATTGTCATTTAAGGTAAATTTGCCTTCTCATTAGAAATATACTGTACCAAACAATATTCATTATCATATCTCAGTTCATTGCCCATATCCTTGAATAAAAACTTGTTTTAACCATTAAGACTTGAAATTATTAACACTGGAAATATGCAGTCCAGGGAAATGGGAACACACAATAAAACCAATTATATCACATAATATTTACAGAATATTTTAGCAATTAAGTCCCTTGGTGAAGTAATGGAGAGAGAGAAAAGGCCCACAGACCTATATCTAAATCATATGAAGGACCATTATTAGACCATCACACATTTACATGAAAAATTCAGATATATATTGTATACTTATTGACTGGGTATGAGTGGAATAGTCAGTTAAGTGTCCCCAAGGTGTAACTATGGCCCTGAGGCATAACTGAGGGCAATAGTTGTATCCGAGGGGACAATACACTACTATTCCATGAATATCCAGTCATTAAGTGTTTTATTGTTTGTTAAATAGATATTTTTTTTTTTGGGAGACGGATTTATATAAGTTTTTCCAAACTTGTTTCCGAATCCCATATTTGAACTTTATCTAGCATTGTATTGTAATATTTTATTCTTGTAATTTTTCATTAATAAATACTGTTTAAACTAAGTGTTTTATTATACCGAAAGAGACAACACACAATAAATGTCAGGACTAAATCAACTATCGTAATATAAAAGCAGAAACACAACCATACTGTTTCACGTTTACTTCATATAATTATATTCTGAATGCTAAATCTACGTCCCGTACTGAAGCAAACTCTAGATACACTTGTGAAAACGAGATGTCATAACTCCGCTGTATTATCAACATTATCCAATCATGTAGCTGCATTTAAAATTCTGCGAAATATAATGACGCTTGAGGTCAAATAGTTTCATCGAGGTCCAATAGTCGGAAACTATTGACCGGTCAAATAGTTCAATGCTTGCAATTTGAAAAATAGTCAAAATATTGTGTACTTATTTCATATAGAAAATGATAACTGAGGTATAATAATTTAGCATGTGATATGGTTCTAATTTTTTAATTTTTTATGATTTTCTAATGGCACAAATAAGGAAACTTTTAAACAAAATAAACAGATATGTGATCTGTATAATTGTTACAAAACCATAGATTAGCACACTATCCAAAATGTAGGTAATAATAGAGCAGGACTAGAGCTGTCATTTTCATGATTTTTTCTGTTACAAAATAATGGTAAAAAGTGGGTAAAATAGTATCAACTTCATACTAGTTCATGGTCTGCTGTAAAACTTCTGGCAACATATGCTGCTATGATCTTAAATATTTCTTCATTCATTCGTAAATGTAATGGTTCAAACATGAGTTGATTTCAAATATATTCTTTTAACACTTTTAATTTGATTTATATATTAAAATACAGCTGTAATACCTCTATTCATTCCTGCCAAAACTATGCTTCTTTCTATTCTTTGCCAAAAGATCTGACATTTACTGTTTCATTCATCCCACTTTCAGTGGTTGGAAATCGTAGATCTGAAACTAAAATAATATTAAAAACATTAACACAAATTATATTTTAAGATAATTCTTATATGATTTTCATATCTACAAATACTTGATTGCAATTGATTCTATGTATGGTTTGTGATAGTTTCCTGTATATTTTCTATGTTTTGAGGGTGTTAGTCTGAATGGGTGTATTAATTTACACTAAGATATTATTGTCAATGCAGAATGCTTGTTTTTAGTAATTTAGGAGGGATCTTTCAGTGATTTGATCATATGTTATTGAAAAGCATCGATGCAAGGTATCCAATTTCATGGTTTGTGATTGGTTTATTCATATGTTCTATGTTTGGTTTGTGATTGTTTTATTCATATGTGCTATGTATGGTTTGTAATTGTTTTATTCATATATTATTTATATGGTCTGTTACTTATTCATTCATATGTTGTCGGTCTTATATTACATTTTAAGACATTTGCATTCATATTTAGGACATTCTATTTATGAAATCTTTTAAAACATTTTTCCTATGTATCACTCATACAAAGAACAGAAAAGAAGCAAATGATAAAATATTACCAGGATATTGAAAACGGGCCTTGCGAAAGGTATCTCAGATAAGAATGGCTGGGTGGTATCCACAGAGCACACAGTTAAAATTATAATCATGATCACACATTGCTTCAAAATGAAGATAGGCCTTCTCCACCTCCATAAAGTTCAATTTTTCTTGAAGGAAATCTTCCAAAACTGACAAAGTTCGTTCTAGAGCAACATGGTTCTGTAATTGAAGAAACTGTTTGAAAATTAAGATAACACATATAAAATGTAATAATAAGCTTGTTTGCTCAAATTATTAGTCATGAAATAATGTAAGTTGAGAAGAGTGTTCAAATGTCCATCCAAACACCGTTTATTAGTTTTTAAAACAAATACTTAAGTAGAAATAACATAACAATAACTCTTCAAGAGACACTGATGTCCTAAAAAAGGCAAGTGTGATATCTGTATGGTTAATTTTTTTTCAAAGCTACCATATAATGAAAGAACCTTAGTGAGCGCGCTCACATACCCCACGTCCCCACATTGTCATTGGAGAAATAAAATAAGTGTAAAAGAAAAATTGTATCAGAAAAAAAATTGAATCATAATTTCCTGTCAATATGCACATCTACATAGTATGTCCTTATTATCTACACAGTTTCATGAAATTCTGTTATGTGGTTTCAGAGGAGTTGCGATGACAAACTGTTGCAGAAGTACATTGAAGCAAATAAGTTCAAAGGGCGTAACTCCTGGAAAAAAATTGAATGGTAATTTCCTGTCGATATGCACATCTACGTAGTATGTCCTTATTATCTGAAAAGGTTTCATGAAATTCTGTTGTGTGGTTTGAGAGGAGTTGCGATGACAAAAGGTTGCTGTAGTATATTGGGCAAATAAGTTCAAAGGGCGTAACTCCTAGAAAAAAATCGAATCGTAATTTCCTGTCGATATGCACATCTACGTAGTATGTCCTTATTATCTGAAAAGGTTTCATGAAATTCTGTCGTGTGGTTTGAGAGGAGTTGCGATGACAAACTGTTGCAGTAGTACATTAGAGTAAATAAGTTCAAAGGGGTAACTCCTAGAAAAGAATTGAATTGTAATTTCCTGTGGATATGCACAACTACATAGTATTTCCTTATTATCTAAAAGGTTTCGTGAAATTCTGTTGTGTGGTTTGAGAGGAGTTGTGATGACAAGAAACAGGACTGACGGACGGACTGACGGACGGACGGACTGACGGACGGACGGACGAACGGGTCAAAACATTATACCCTCCGCAACTCGTTGCGTGGGGTATAATTATGAGCTACCAATCAGCACTGAAATGATGTGCATTTGGCAGTTGGCTTCCACAAAATCACAGTACCAACTGCTTGAAATGAAGTAGAAGCATAAGACTTTAAAAATTTATTGAAGAAAAAGAATAATCTAAAAGAACAAATAAGAAATGTTAGAGTCAACGTTCTTTACTCTTTTGTTGTTGCTCAGTTTATATAATTTTTAAAATTTTGTTATTGCTGTACAAAAGTTTTACAGACATATAAAATGACTGGCATAAATTTTTTTATGCAGTTTAGAATTGAAAAACATTGTGCACATTCAAGAAACAACAAAATATAAAGTGATTTGCCATACGGACGGACGGACGGACAAACTGACGGACGGACGAACAGACGGACAGACGGATAGAAAAACAGACAAACAGACAGATAGACAGACAGACATGGACAGAGTGCAAGCCTAAAGCCCCTTCCACTTCGACTTCATCAGTGGGGACTAATAATGATAAATGTGTCCATAGGACACAGATGATGCCCCAGGTTGCAGATAACATTAAAAGAGATAAAGTGACACAATCCAAATTTGAACATGATCTATGTTTTATAATGTATGTTTTATAATAAGCAGTGTGTATAAGTTTCATAACATTTGGTTCAGGCATTCCAAGTTGTGAAATGTAAACTAATTTTGGACGTATGTATGTCAAAATTATAATGGTAACACTTAATGCCCTTGCTGCTAAATATTGAATGATCAGATAA
>JAASAO010003340.1:0-23290 GCA_017311375.1 Mytilus coruscus | reverse complement strand
TTTCTTGAATATATAATATAAATAATTCCTTGTTTAGAAGGAAAGTGAACAAAATACCTTGTTTGCATTGAAAATTAGGAAATCAAGTATTCATCGCGTTTTGTTATAATTTTGTACTTACTGTATGCTATTGAGAAATAGCTTGTTTTTTTTCTGGAAAAAATGTTTGTCACGAGAGAAAAACCATGCCCCTAAAACAAGAGAAAGGTAAATGCCTAAAATGTATAATTCATTAAGAAAAAAATCCACAAAGGGATCGCCGACTTACAATATTTAGCTCTTTTGTAGGACGTTAAACATCCTACCTACTATTACGGCATATGGAGCATAAAACTGTCTTGTTATGCCCATTTTCATTATATGATGTGCATTTACCTTTATATGATGTGCACCTGTCATTATATTGTGTGCAAACACCTTTATATGGTGTCCAGTTGACATTATATGATGTGCAAATATCCTTATATGATGTGCAAACATTTTTATATGATGTGCAAATATCCTTATATGATGTGCAAATATACTTATATGATGTGCAAATATACTTATATGGTGTGAAAATGTACTTATAAGGGTGTATTTTATATTTTGAGACTGTCTGATTTTCTCATTAGTAGTTTTTTTAAAGAATTTTCTAAAAAACTAAATTTTTAGCCCAAAAAGCTAAAATTTTATCAAGATTTAAAAACTTACCAAGTTTTTCTTTATTCTTCTATAGTTCTTCTTTTTGAACATTGATGCAAAAGAACAAAAGCTCAGACAAAATATCTCTGCACTTGTTTTAATATATCAAGGACAAGAGATAATCCCAAATGAGCAATCATTTTTATTCCGCTGTACAATCTTCATCAATCCTGAAATTAAAAAAGAATCAAAAGATAAAATTTTAGCTTGCATCAATTAGTAACTAAAATGAGAGCTAAAATTTTAGCTGGTTCATTTTCAGATCAAATGCTAAAATTTTAGCCTCCAAAAAGATAAAAATTCAGCCTTGCAGAAAATTGATAAAATTTTAGCAAACATAACAAAAAGATAAAATTTTAGCATTCTTAACAAAACATGCTATTGCAAACAAAGATAAAATTTTAGCATACAGGTACAGGTATTGTAACAATGATGACTGCATAATGGCTCTTAACCTAATTAAGGCGCTGAACACATTATTGACCACTCATTAATAAAAGTCAAACTTAGTAGTGTTAATTGGTATGAACAAACAAGTGGCTACATTGTATATGAGAAACTGGACATTAGGCAGGGTTTCAGCTAGGATTTTGAGGGCTTTAGTCACTTTTGCGAGATGAAAATTAACCTTATTTTGTATAACAGCAAGGGACCAAGGACGTATATTACTAACTAAACATATATGCCTTAGTCCTTCAAGGACTAGGATCTTTGGAGGCCTTAGGCATGCTACAAATGTAGGCAGTTATTGCATGATTTGACTGATGTGATGCTTAAATATGAAGATAAGAACAAGGATCCGGAAAGCTAGCTCACAATTTCACTTAAGTTATTTTCAGGAGACATTCCTGTTCAACAAAAGTTGGGTTCCTCTGTTTTAAAACAGGAATCACAGCATAAATGAACTTGTAACGACTATTTCACTGCATAATCATTATCCTTGTAAAACGTTTAAATCGATATTTGAAATTCATTTCTTTAAAGTTGGAAACAAGGATTTGTATCAATCCTTATTGGAATGATTTTAACGACTGTAAATTTGAAAATTAATCGAGAAAGATCACGTTTACTTTCGATTTTTAAATGAAACGAAACGGGAAGTGACAAGTGGATAATAGATTTAGAATGAATCCGGATTCATCTACGGATATGTTCGTGTTTAACAAAAGGCAGGAAATTGTCATTTTTGAAAATAATTTGATCAGTAACAATTAGATTTCTCTCTCTCGTTTAATTTGATACTAAATGATTTCGTCTTTTACGTTTTAGTGTCTATACATTTATATAAATACTTTCACGCATACGCATGTACATTGTAACGGAAGCACCTGTTTGACTCGTGAAAATATTTCTGGACGTGTTGAATAAACTTCTATCTTTTTAATCGAAATTGACGAAAATTTTTGATGAAAAGTTATATCAAATATGACGAAAATACATTCATATGACGAAACTACGACAAACGAACTGCAAATTGTGTTTGTTTGCAAATTATTGAAATTAAAATGCAAACTGTCCGGGGGAAATCAATTTTGTTCAAATGAAGAAACTACGATAAACAAACTGCAAATTGTTGTCATTTAAGAACTAATTGAAATGCCGAGACTGACTGATTCTACTGGGAAAAATAATTATGATGGTCAATTATGAGGTTTATTAATAATTAACAGATTAGTGACCCATCTGATGGCGATAAGCGGATTACCTGTCATCACAACTTTTAACACCTGTTGTAAACATTAATTAGCTGAGGGGTCATAAACTTGTCAGAAACATGAAGACAGGTAGAATTATCATGCGAAAATATTTTTACACTTTCCAAATTTAAGTGACGAAATTGATTTGAAATACTTTTGTCATTTTGAAAACCGTTTCTTAAGCAGCGAAAATGACGAGCTCTAGCAAAATCACTGACATTAGGTCATGCAATGACAAACAGAAACATCAACAGAAATAAATGCTGAACAATTCCAAGTGTTAATTGGTATGAACAACCAAGTGGATATATGGATATATGAGAAACTGGACATAAGGTTATGTATCTGAGAAATAGACTTAAACAGGAAAACTTAACATTTAACCAATGCACTGAACCATGAAAATGAGGTCAAGGTCAGATGAACCTTGCCAGACAGATATGTACACCTTACAATTATTCCATGCACCAAATATAGTTGACCTATTGCACATAGTATCTGAGATGAGTACCAAACTATGGAAACTTAACATTGACCAATGAACCATGAAAATGAGGTCAAGGTCAGATGATTCCTGCTAGACAGACATGTACACCTACATGTACATGTATAATCATTATCCTATTACTCATAATTAGTGAAAATTCACATGACAAAAACCTATAGTTTTTTAAGCAGTCGCTGAACCATGGAAATGAGGTCAAGGACAATGGTCATCTGACAGACAGAAACTTCGTAACATAAGGCATCTATAAACAAGGTATGAAGCATCCAGGTCTTCTACCTTCTGAAATATAAAGCTTTATACAAATAGTTCACGCTGCCAGATTATAATCCCTATGTCTTGCATACTGCAACTTTCATCCATGAGCAAGACAATAAAACCGTTATATAAGGCCAGGAAAAATGATTGTTGGTTTCCCTAACCCGACCGGGTCTATTTTAAACCGATGGGTTGTTTATTTTTTCGACTGAGCGAAAAAAAAAAGAAAAAAACAGCCATGTCTTGTTCCGATCCAGCAATGTTTTCATATCGTTTCAGTTTCGTTGTTTAGAAGCACATCAATGTCAAGGTAATTTTTCCGCCTTGGTTTCTAGATCGCCAAAGCGCTTAACTGATCGGAAAGATAACAATGATTTGAAGCGTTTAGCTCCCTGTTGTTTAGATCCCCAAAATGGCCACCTCGGCACCAAGCGCCAGTATTCTATCAAGATTGAATACATGGACACCAGTTCTTTATGTTATTAAAGTCACCTAAGTTTAATACTAGTTGTCAAGTAAATAAATATTTGTTATACACACAGTCTATAGCAACACTATATATTGATACACAAAAAAAAAAAACTCCTGCCTGCGGACCTTGAAAATTTTCCCATGTTGGAAACCAACAATCATTTTCCCTGGCCTAATTTAAACTAAATATTGCTGTTGTCACCACAACTTAATTGGGCATATTTTATTCACCACAAATGATGTGTCTGTACCATAAAGTTATATTAAATTTTATTTCCCATGGGCCAAAATATTGTCCCCATGGCATTTTAAGAACTCACAAAGGCCAAATGGCACAGTACTTGAATTTGAGCTATATTACAATTGATCTAAAATGTTTTTATTTACAAAAATAACTTTAATCTGATTTACCAGAAGTTACCCTGATAAAGATTTTATCCATTTTATGAATAAAGGGAGAGTGGTGTATATGTCTATGAGACAGCAACTTAACAACAAAGCAGCGTTCTCGTTAAGGCACATACACCTGTCCTGGATGCATAATTTTCTGTCTGGACGTTCCTTTTCGTGAACCAGTGTGTCTGCAGGTTGCCTCCTGACAACACTAGCTGAGTCCTGTGGTCATCAAGATAAACCTTCAGCTGTTAAAAGTACCGGAAAACGTGGTTGTTGTCAATATTTTTAACCAGAAATTTTGTTTTCATTCATTGCTTTCATAAAGGTTAATCTTGAGAGAGACAAAATAAATGATGTAATCACAATCAAGTGATTGACCAACGCTAAAAGATAAAACCAAGGAGATAGAAATTTGTTTAACTTTGAGCACATGTTATATATATATATATAATTACCGGCAATAAAGTTGTCAAGGAAGCCAATTAATTATCAAATGTATTTAAAATGATAATTATGTTATGTAACACACTGGAAATAATGTAAATAACTGTAGGTTAATAAGGGGATTAGTTCTAATTTGATGCATTTGGCAGAAGGAGAAAATGTTGCAACAAAGTGATACTCGAAATAAAATATGAAGTTAAAAACAAATTTAAATTGCAATATTTTTAATTTATACAAAATTTGATTACCTGTACATTTCCATTGAGTATTTTTCATTGTGATAAAACTATGAAATGTTATAAATTCAATGTATTTTCAACAGTTGCACTAAATTACTATAAATAAATATAAGGAGATCAGACATAAGGACAAGGATTTAACCAAGTACGTACAGGTTATTATGGCCTTAAACAATGAGAAAATCCTTACTTAATGTGTTTGGAATGGGAAGGGTTAAAATATTTGGTTGTAAGTATATTATTAACCTGACTAATCCAGTGTTATAAAAGATCCTTCCATTCAAGAAAGTCCAGGTAACCAAATAAGACGCTTCAGATTAGAACTATTTGAGTTACTATACTATGGACTCATCAGAATCAGCTGGGACTCACCCTTTCAAAAAGTGATGAGTCACAGGACTCACCCTAAAAATTTCCTAGTGAGAATTGAACCCAGAACAAAAATAACCAAAAGACATCTAGAGGGCAACATATTGTCTTCAACAATATACAACATTATTAAGTTGACTTAAGAACATGAAGAATATACCTCAAGGCTCGACATTTTATTAATCAGGCTTTTGGCCAAATTTTAAGGGGGTCTCATTGGGGGTCTGATCCGGATCCGCTTACTGTTTTGTCAGATTCCTGTATCCGCTTACCATTGTAATAATAACGCTTGTAATTTCACGTGTCCCACCGACTTCGTTTCCGTTTTCACGCACAATAATTTGACTTTCACGTGTCACGCTTACAAAAATCGGCCAATCCGCATCACGCTTAGACCCCAATGAGACCCACTTTTAAGGATCAAGTCCTAGGCTTGGGCTTGGCAAGAAAAATTTTCAGCCCTGATAAACATGCGTTGACATGATATTGTCAATATGTCTATGTTGACAATGTGAATGATGTAAGCGCAAGGGTGCAGACAAGGTATACAATGTAATCGTGATATTGTCAACATCCTGATGTTGACGATGTGAAGGATGTTAGCAAGGGGTTAGACTAGGTTCACAATATAAACCAATTGTTTAATTTCATTATTCCAACCAATCAGAAACGATTTTGTTTCTGAATTAGAAACTTCGGAAAAAGCACTAACACTTAAATGTGTAACAATGAGCAAATATTAACTTCAGATGGACACACCTAAATGACTGCAACATGACCAAGGGACTTTCTCAAAATTCATTGCTCGCCAACAAGAAAGTACAACAAAACAACAGGCAAGTACATTAATCGGCCTTGTAAAGTCCGCACTGGTACATTGTCTGCATCCCCTTTTTCGCCACGGGAATTCAGGAAAAAAAAACTTTTTGCTACTTTACATCTAGTGAAACTCCAGTAATTTCAAATCATGTGTGATCGTTTGCGGTATTTTCATCATGTTCATGGAAAACCCCGTTTTCCATCATCAAGTAGAAGTTTAGGAACTGGATTAATAATAAGTTAACAGATTGTTTCCGGATCCTATTAATTATTCAATTGTATTAAAATGTTTATGCCAAATTGTGTACATTATTTAACTTGAATTTAGTTAATAAAATATGTTTACACTAAGTAGAAGTTGAACATGCTTGTAAATGATTCTAGAACACTTCATGAAGCCAAAAATAAAATTTCAATTGTTTGATGTTGCCGACCAACCCACCTTAAAAGCAGCCGGCCAAAAAATTTTATGACTGAAATCGTTTAAATTTTTTCCCCTGCATTTTTTGGGGCCCCGATTCCCTTAACCGATTTAAAAATATGTATTTCTGCTAACGGATCGGTATCCCCCTTGTAAGTGACATGATTTGTACAAATGTTTCAAGCTTTTTATCGATAATTAAACATGAGTAAAGGCAGCCAAAGAAAATCTTTGAACCACTTGACAGTGTTATTTTCTGTTGTAACGTCGTCTTCTTTTCTAAATCAGGGCAAGTTTTGGGAAAAAGGTGACAAATAGAATATATAGTTTCGACTCAGAAGATAACTGGGACGATGTTTTATCTGACTTACTTGAAGAGACCGGGGAAACTTTTGGGAAGTTGGATACGGTGGAGGTGTGTGTTTCTGCAAAAAACAATTCTGCCGAAGTGGTTCAAAGATGCTCTAGTAAAGCTGACAATTACAGCTTTCCTGACAGGTGGTGTACCTTGGCGTATTTTATCTTTGTAGTACTATACATGTACATGTAGTTGTTTTATATCTACTATAAATTTAATAAAGATCTGACAGCAAAAACACTCAAGCGTGTCTCGTAAAAGCAGACAATCTTAAGATCATGGTCATTATATTAATATTAATATAAATATTAAAGTCGTAGTATTTAAAGAGTGAAAATTTACTTTACATAATTTCAACCCTTTATCTATGTCAATATCTCACTCAAACTGAAGACATAATTTAAGATATGGCTGACACAGATTTCTTTGCTTCAATGAGTACCGTTGAATACATGTATTAAATAATTAAGGCAACACAAGGATATTTTTATTGATTCTCATTCCTGCCAGGTCCATTCCAAAAGGGCACTGCACACCAATTTTTATTCTCAATGTATACAAATTGTTTCAACCTACTGCAAATTAACAGTTTTTTTTATTTTCACCTGCTGTTAATAAACAATGGTGTGACCATATTACATTCTGAAAGACCACTGTCAGAGCATTACTCCTCACTTATAAATCCCCCCTGATGTGAATATACAATTACAGTTTATGAAAAAATAAGAAGATGTGGTATGATTGACAATCATGACAATGAGACAACTCTCCACCAGAGACCAAATGACTTAGAAGTTAGCAACTATAGGTCACTGTATGGCCTTCAACAATGAGCAAAACCAATACCGCATAGCAAGCTATAAAAGGCCCGAAATGACAAATGTAAAACAATTCAAACAGGAAAACTAACTGCGGATTTATGTACAAAACAATAAGCGAAAAACATATACATTGTATGATATACATTAACAAACGACATCCACTGAATTACAGGCTCTTGACTTGGGACAGGCACATACAGAATGTGGCGGGGTTAAACATGTTAGAGGGTGCCCAACCCTCCCCCAACCTGGGGCAGTGGTACAAGTTCATATCACACAACATGGGGATTTTAGGAACAATTTTTGTCTATGAAAACAACTGAAATTTGCAAAAATAAACATGTTAAAGAGAAGCTTCTAGGTCCAAAATGCCTGATCTGAGTTTTACAAATATAACACTTTGTGACCATAGATAAATTTTATTTTATTTGCACTAACAAGTCAAACAGTTTATCAGCAGATCGCACAAAAAAACAGAAAAATAAACATTACTTTTACTAACAACCGCCCTTTCCAGAAGAAATAAAATGATACGAAATATTTTTAAATAGCAAATCTATGCAAAATCTATCTTTACTGGAGACCTACAAATGTAGCTTTGGATCATGGGGACTAGACATTGGAAGTACAGATAAAATGATCACGCCATATGACATTACATATAACCAACAAATAGTCCTGATTTCAAAATTTAATTTACATGTACAGCGATTTATTTTTCATGCATAAGGAATGGGGCCATAAGGTGGCCCCAAATACAATAGTAGCGTCATCCTGACGCCATTCCTAATTACTTCAACTGGTTCCAAAAATAACAACTTCCGTGACAATATTAAAGACAGAATCAGTAAACCAGTATCTCGTGATTTGAGCAAACACCCAATGTCCCAACAACGTATCGCAAAACATTAAAGTGGCTGACCTGTTGACATTTTGCGGTCAGGACCGATAGGTCCGAGGTTTTCTTAACTCTGTTGACTGTTTATGAGATTGGTCCCTGGGAAGATGGTGGTTTTCAGAGGATCAATCTGGCAAATTATTCATTTTCTTGAAAATTTGCTTAAACCCAAAATTGCTTGTTTTGATCTAAATTGTTGCACTTTTCAATATTTTCGTCAAAATAAAAATTGAGATTTTGCACTCAGTCCCTTATTCCTGACCACCAGCACCGAGCGTATTCCTGATAGGTCGCACTTTGTTAACATTGCTTATTATAATGAAACTGAAACCAAAATAATAATTAACGGAAATAAAATAAAAATAATAAAACTTCTGGAAAAAATAAATCTGTGTCTTTTCTCCTAAAATCACAAAACCTGAAGTAAATGTATGATACTGCAGGTACTCCATACCTATTAGAAAGGTTAAACTTGTATCAACTTACTTTAGTCACTTCCCTTTCGTTCACTTTGTTTATCTCGTATACATTGATACATATTTGCCACCAAAAGAAAGCGGGAACGGAAGTACAAACTAATGTAGGGGCTAAAACATGGAAGATAAATCTGAACCCAGCGGTTTTGATCTATATATTAAAATACATATATGATATACATTATACATTTCTCATCAGCTTAAGTGATCACATATGAATATTATATATCACTTCAAATAATTGAATAGTTTCCCATCAGTAATATTGCTTTTACTTATTTATTAGAACAACTCAAAGGCAATTGATACAACAAATTGCAAAACCGAACAATTCAAGAACTCTTTCTTCGTTAAGACTGTGATCCATTGGAACCAACTGGAAAAGATATAGTGTGCGCCAAGTCAGTTGAGAGCTTCAAAACAGCTCTCCAACACCGTCAATATGTGCTCTCTCTCCCGTCGAGTTAAAGCCAGAATTGGTACCTTCGATGTAACGATACAGACACAGATACAGATACAATAAATGGAAAATGCAATGATAAGTGCAATATTTAAGAAGGAAATAAGTCACTAGCTAAAATTACAGACCAGTCAGCTTGACATCAATTGTATGTAAAATAATGGAAAAATACTACGGGAATATATAATAGATCATATGAAAATAAATAAACTGTTTTCTAAAAGCAATATGGCTTTATTGCGGGAGGTCAACTGGACTTCAACTACTTGAGGTTATTGATAAGTGGACAGAGGCATTAGATCAGGGCCTAGACATAGACTGCATTTATACCGATTTTATGAAAGCATTTGATAAGGTCCTTCATAAAGATTGATTACCAAAATAAAGAACTTTGGTATCGAAGACCACATATTAGGATGGATCACAAGCTTTCTAGATGGTAGACAACAAAAGGTAATGGTAAATGGTGAAGAATCAGACTGGGCAAACGTAACATCAGGGATTCCTCAAGGATCAGTGTTGGGCCCTCTGCTGTTTGTATTATATATAAACGACCTACCTGACCAAGTAGAATCAGATGCTTACCTATTCGCAGATGACACCAAGATGTTTAGAATAATAAAAGATCCAAACGATAGGAATATTTTACAAGAGGACCTAAACAAATTGGAAACATGGAGCGATAGATGGCTTTTAAAATTTCATCCCGAGAAGTGTAAACATATGAAAATTTGTAAGAAAGCAAACAGCAGCGACCAATCACCTAGTTACAGTTTACTCAGTAAAACAATCACAAAGGTCAAGGAGGAAAAAGATATAGGAGTCTTAATCGACTCAGAACTCACATTCAAAAACTATATAATTCGAAAAGTCAATAAGGCCAACTCAATCTGTGGGGTTCTCAGGAATCCGGCGAAGAACTTTTAAATATTTGGGTACTTTGACATTTTTACCATTGTATAAAACTATGGTAAGAACCCACATGAATTATGCAAGTTAAGTCTAGCCACCATACAAGAAAAATGATGTTGACAAAATGGAAGGAGTTCAAAGAAGGATAACTCAACAGCTAACAGGCCTCAAAGACTTAAATTATCCAGACAGATTGAAAAAAATAGGCTTACCTACACTATCATACAGGAGAATAAGAGGGGATATGATCGAAACATTCAAAATTGTAAATGCATGCTACTATGATAAGGAAGCAAGCGCTTTTTAAAAATTGGCAGAAGACTCACAAAAAAGAATTAGTAGCAGAACAAATAGTAACAAAGTGGTCCACCAAAGGTTTCAATCAAATATCCGAAAACACTCTTTCTCTGTAAGAATAGCCAAAACTTGGAATAAACTGCCAGACAAAATGACCAAATCCCCCTCCATCAATGCCTTCAAAAACCGGTTAGACAAACATTGGATAAATGAAGAGATTTATTACAATGATTATAGGGCAGAAATATCCGAAAGTCACGAAACTAATATTAAATCAAATAAATTAAATTATGAGTCTGGTGAAGAGGAACCTTTGGGATCCTGTACTGAAAATCAACTCTAAGTAACTCTAAGTATAATAACTATAAAATAAGGAGATGTGGTATGATTGCCTATGAGACAACTATCCAACAGAGTCCAAATGAAACGTATTTAAGCATCTATAGGTCCCCGTACAGCCTTCAACAATGAGCAAAACCCATACCATATAGTCAGCTATAAAAGGCCCCAACATGGAGTTGTTTTTTATGAATGAGTTACACCGGTTGACCCGTAACCTGGGACAGTGTTGTAACAGCTGACAACATAAGAACAAACTGTAAAAATCAGTTGGAAATGGCTTGACTCATTAGATTGGCACGAAGCACAAAAAAAAACTAACAATAAAGACAAAAGACACAAAGTGCCGATCTAAGAGTACTCGCAGTACTGAAAGCTAGTTCAAAGCAAATAACAACTAATAAATAAATCATGTTCTCCCAGACTAAAGCATCAATAATTACACACCAACAGATTTAGTGTGAAGACATCATAAGTAGTATGAAAAGGCCGATTCTGCCGCAATCGCATTTTCAAGGGAAATCCTGCATAGGACCCCAGCCCCGACGGCCAAATGCAAACGGACGGCATCCCTATTGAGCATAGGGTAAATACAAGAATGGCATATGTATTCGATGGTAGAAAAGTCGCTCCAGAGGATAGTGGGGATAAGGATACCTTAAAGGGAAGGATGTCACAGATTAAAATAAATAAAGATATGACATCCGAAAGAAATATGATGGATTTCTTACTGGAGAATGAAGAAGATTTGGAGGATAGCACCCCAACCCCCCAAAGGCAGCAGCAGTGCTGCAATGCTCCAAACATAGTGCAGATGGATGAGCATACCGAGCAGTGTCAAAATTGCGGAGCGCAATCAATGAAGCCACGATTTGAAAATCAGGCAGAAGAATCGGAGAGACGTACCTGCGGCTTTCCACTCAAGAGGAAGAAGGGCAATTCTGCAAGAGCAAGCCCGGATGGATGGTCGCTGCTGGAGGCATAGGAGTCAATCAGATCAGCAGGAGGAGGAGGAGATCATCCCGGTCGAGGAAAAATGGTGGTGAAAGAAAGCATGAAGACTCTCCGTCAAATAGCTAAGGATGAGGGTCTGAGGGGATTTAGCAGGAAAAACAAGGAGGCCTTGGTGAGGCTCATCGAGGACAAAACCACCCATAAATTTGCCCGCCAGGAAGTCTTCACCAAGAAGCAGCTCAAAGCGCTGGCAAAGAATCGTGGCCTCAGCAAATACTCCCAGCTCAAGAGAGACGATCTTCTCCATCTGGTGGAAGAGGATATCAAAAACGCTCCAGTCGAGGATGAGATCAAGGTCATCGATAGGCGGGAAGCTCTGAATGGCGTATTTGGCACGGTCGTCATCGAACCCGCGAAGCCTCACGATATGACCACTTTTCTGAAGGTAAGTCGGAGCACCATCACCAGCGCCATCTCGAATGCACTCGTTCAAAAGAAGGGATTGAAGGTGCACTTAGTGCTTCTAGCAGAGCTGGTGAAGACCAACCTCGCGACCGGAGAAAATACCTACATCACCCCTACCTTCAGATCACGCACGACAATGATCATGGAATCTGACGACCTCGAATTGGAGATTGCCTTCATGATGGAGAAGGTCAAGGAAAATATGGCAAAGTACATGCGGGAAGGGAGCGGGTGGACTTTCAGCAGCGTCAAGAAGCTAGAAATCCACCTCAACCAATTCAAGCCACTCAAGGGGGGCTCCTTCATATCAACCCCATCGGCTCTCGTGAAAAAGAAGGCGATCGTCAATGTGAAAAATGAGGATGATCGCTGCCTCCAGTGGGCAGTGCTGGCAGCCCTTCACCATGAGGAAGTTGACCAGAAATCCACCAACCGCGTATCGCAGTACAAGAAATGGGAAGAAGAGCTAAAATTCGAAGGCATCGACTTCCCAGTCTCACTCAGGGCGATCGATAAATTTGAGAGGCAGAATCCCGCAATCAACGTCAACGTCTATGGCTTCAACGGCGTAAAGAAGGGTGAGGATGAGGAAGAGGATCTTCAGATTTACCCCCTCAGGATATCTAAGAATACGGGCCCCACCCACGTAGATCTCCTCTTCTTGACTCGCGAAGGTAAGCAGCATTACTGCTGGATCAAGAGCCTCTCACGACTCTTGAGCTCTCAAATCTCTGAGCACGGTCATGAGCTTTTCTTCTGTCGCAGATGCCTTTCCCACTTCTCCAGGCAGGATATCTTGGACGAGCATATGGAATATTGCAGCAAGAAAGATGCAGTCAGGATCGAGATGCCGGAAGAGGGGACCACCATAGCCTTCCATAGTATTAAAAGATGATGAGAGTCCCTTTGCGATCTACGCGGTTTCGAGTGCTTCACAGGAAGCTTGACACCTGCCAGCCGGATCCATCCCACTCCTACACGAATGCCTACCAGCTTCAACGACCCTCAGGCTTCTGCTATCACGTGAAATATGCTCACGGAGACTACAAGGATCCGGTCGTCTACTGCGGGGAGGATGTGGCAAAGAAATTCGTGCAGTGCGTGGAGGAAGAAGTGCAGGCCATCGCCAAGCTATACAAGGAGAATAAGCCCATGGAGCTGACTGACGACGATAAGGTGAGCTTCGCAGAAAGCACACACTGCTACATTTGCGGAGACGAATTGGGAGAGGATAAGGTCCGGGACCACGACCATCTTACCGGGAAATATCGCGGCGCAGCGCACAACCAGTGCAATCTGGATTTCCAGCTTCCGAAGCACGTCCCCATCCTCTTCCATAATTTGAGCGGGTACGACGCCCACATCTTCGTCAAGGAGCTTGGCCACACCGAGGGTAAGATCAACTGCATCCCCAATACCGACGAGAAGTACATCAGCTTCTCCAAGCAGGTGGGTGATCTGGAGATGAGGTTCATCGACTCGTGCAGGTTTATGCTCAACAGCCTGGATACCCTAGCTAAGAATCTCACCCCCGACCAATTCACGACCGTGAAGACGAGATTCAGCGATCGCCACGAGCTGATGATTCGGAAGGGGGTATTTCCCTACGATTATATGGATGGGCCGGCCAAGCTGGAAGAGACTCATCTCCCACCCAAAGAAGCCTTCTACAGCACGCTCTCCGGAGAGCATATAAGTGACGAAGATTACGCGCACGCTCAGAAGGTCTGGGAGGCCTTCGAGTGCAAGACCCTACGCGATTATCACGATCTCTATCTCGAGACCGACGTGCTCCTGCTGACTGATATTTTCGAGAATTTCAGGAATATCTGCCAGACTCACTATGGGCTCGATCCTGCCAATTACTACACATCGCCAGGATTGTCCTACGACGCCGCCCTCAAGACGACTGGGCAGAGATTGGAGCTTCTTTCCGATCCAGATATGCTGCTGATGTTTGAGCAGGCGACCAGAGGAGGGTGGCCATGATCTCTCATCGCCACGCTCGAGCCAATAATCCCTACATGAAGAGCTACGACCGCTCCGAGCCCACAAAATATCTCACCTACGTCGATGCCAATAATCTCTACGGGTGGGCCATGACGCAGCCTCTCCCTACGGGAGACTTCGAGTGGGTAGAGCCGGAGGAGATCGACGAGATTCTCAGCTATCCCAACGATCACGAATACGGCGCCATGATAGAATGTGATCTCGAATATCCGCAGGATCTTCACGACGCCCACAACGACTATCCTCTCGCGCCTGAGAATGTGGAGATTAACAAAGTCCGGAAGCTCGTGCCTCATCTTGGCAAGCGTGAAAAATATACGCTCCACTATCGGAATCTCAACACGTATTTGGAGATGGGCATGAAGCTCACCAAAGTCCGTCGGATCATCAGATTCAGACAATCTCCATGGCTCAAACCATATATCGAGCTGAATACTGCTCTTCGCGCTAAGGCCAAGACCGACTCCGAGAAGGAATTTTTCAAGCTTATGAATAATTCGGTCTTCGGCAAAACCATGGAAAATATTCGGAAGCACGTCGACGTCAAGCTCGTCACCACCGAGAAGCAGGCCCTCAAGCTCGTGGCCAAGCCCAATTTCGATCGTCGCGTCGTCTTCACCGAGAATCTAGCAGCCGTCCACATGAAAAAGACGAAGCTGAAATTTAATAAGCCGATCTATCTAGGAGCCTGCATCTTGGATATTTCGAAGCTCCTCATGTACGATTTCCACTATGGATTCGTGAGGAAGATGTACGGCGATAAGGCTCAGCTGCTTTTCACCGACACGGACAGCTTGGCCTATGAGATCCAGACCGACGATTTCTACAAGGATATCTCTCCGCACGTTGAGGCTAAATTCGATACGTCAAACTATCCAATCGAGCATCCTTCCGCCATCCCCACCGGCAAAAATAAGAAAGTCCTCGGGATGTTCAAGGACGAATGCGGTGGCAAGATCATGACAGATTTCGTGGGGCTCCGAGCGAAGCTATACGCCTTCAAGATGGATGACGGTCAGGCCACGAAGAAGGCGAAGGGAGTCACGAGGAGCGTCATCAAGCACAGCATCGCCTTCGAGGACTACAAGCGATGCCTCGACACTCAGCAGGAGATCCATCGCCCGATGAATATCCTCCGGAGCCATCTCCATCAGATCTACGCGCAGGAGATCAACAAAATCGCTCTCTCCGCCAAAGATGATAAGCGTCACATCCTCCCCGACGGCATCAGCACCCTCTCGCACGGCCACTATCGAATCACTCACGGGTGAGGACACTTAGCAGACTCTGACGGGTGCGGATGCCCATCCCGCACTTAGCAGACTCTGACGGGTGCGGATGCCCATCCGCACTTAGCAGACTCTGACGGGTGCGGATGCCCATCCGCACTTGGCCCATACCTAGATAAATGAGCATCATTCGCGTGCACGACATCCTCCTCCCTCACAAGCCTCTCTCGAATCTAGAGCTGGAGGAAGCTACCACAACCCTAAGAATCCCTCGATTCAGAGGAATATTCATGCGCGATGCCCTACCACCCACCCCACGCCCCATCGAATGCGGTATCCTGAATCACGACGACTTCCATGGCCCCGGCACGCACTGGACGTGCTGGCATAAGCGCGGAGGACTCAAAGTTTACTTCGACCCCTACGGCCTGCCTCCGCCCGACGAGATGATCGACTATCTGAGACCGGAAATTCGATATAGCACCGATGAGCTGCAGAGGCGTGGGGACGTAGTGTCGGGCACTTTGCCTCTACGTGCTGAAGATGCTTGCGGATGGGCGATCGATCGACGACGTGGTTTCGCACTATAGATAAATGGATAAGTTCGGTTCACATGCAAGAAAAAGAGTATCGCTCTGGCGGATGCTCCAGGATCTTGATATGAACGATCATCGCATCACTAGCCTGGGATTGCCTCAGGAGGGGTCGGATGCCGTGACGAAGCGCTGGGTCAACCTGCAATTGAAAGATGGTATGAAAGATATCGATGATCTGGAGGCTGCGCTCGAAGTAACCTCGAAGGCGCTGGAGGCTGAGAAGAAGCGGCTGGACCGTATGGAGAAAGAAGTGGCTAAGTGCCTACCCATGGTCGGAGGTGCGATGATTGGTGATATAGATATGCGGGGTCATTCGATCGTGAATCTCCCAGCACCGGCGGCGGCGGATCAGCCGGTGACCAAAGGATGGTATGCCCAGAGCTGGCAAGACCTAGCCATGGCGATGCAGGGTAAGATCGACGTCCTCGAGGAGAAGGTGAGATCATATCATACGACGGATAGATCCAAGCGCGCCCTCGCGAACGAAGACATAGTCGAATCGAGCCGTGACGCAATCGAAGCCTTGGAAATGAAGATAAATTCCTACCATGGTTGATCCTACAACCTTTCCCCATCTCGATTGAAAGGATGGGAAAAGCTTGAAGAAATTACTTGGATAACCTCTGAGTCTGACGGGTGCGGATGCCCATCCCTCTTTCCCACCTTAACGGAAATTTTTCTCGAGAGCAAAGTCCTCGGAAAAATCTTTTACCATTCTGGGTTCGTCACGACCGACCCTACCCTCGGCGGCCGTGGTTGCTATCACCACCGCAGCATGCAATCTTTCCCGTCCTGACTGAGAGGACGAGAAAGCCTACTGGGGATCATTGCCAGTCGGAATCCTTGACCCAGGAATTAAAGGTGGTGGGATAACCTCTCCACTTGACGCGGATTTCTTTCTTCCCACCCCGGATGCGTCGGCCCAAGATTTTCTCGATGCGAAAGATATCCTGGTCGGTGCGCTGAAGCTCGGGCTCGTAAAGGACCCTGGATCTCTTCACCGTTGAAGTCTTTGAGGTGATAGGTGGGAGGCTGCGTATTCAAGGTCTGGGAGATGGTGAAGACTTCCTCCGTCCAGCGAGGCGTATAGCCCTTCTCGAAGGTGCCTTTCTTCTTGGTGATCCGAACCCTATCTCCGATCTTGAATCGTGGCAGCTGCATGGGTGGTAGGTCCCCATAGAGATTCCAGAATACCTTGGCCTCATTCTCCTTCTGGCTGGCGGCGGTGGGCGTCATCTTGATGGATCGATGCTTGGTGGTATTATACTGGCGGACGAGATCGTCCAAGACGGGAAGGTAGGCGCGCGTGGAATTGGCTGAAAAGTATTTGAACATTTTCTCCTTCATGGTACGATTCAGCGCTCCACCACGCTCGATTTCTCCTCATTCTCCGTGGAGTAAATCTCGACGCCATGCTTCTGGAGCAGCTCCTTCACCTCCCGATTATAAAATTCTTTGCCCTTATCGGTCCATAGTTTCTCGGGCGTGCGATCCTTGAAGACGGTCCGGAAGGCATCTCGCACCGTAGCACCCTTCTTATCTTTCAGCGGCACCAGCCAGCCATACTTGGAGAAGATATCGATGATGCTCAAGAGGAATTTGAAGCCTCGATTATCGCGGAAGAAGGCACTCATATCGACGAGATCGGCTGCCCAGGTCTCGTCCACCCCACCCACCACCACGCGACGCTTCTGGAATTTGCGTCGGACTGGCTTATGCAGCTCTTCGGCTAGCTCGTCCGACCAACGAAATTTTTTTTTTTTTAACCCCCAGCCCAAATCGAGTCTTGGTGCCGATGATGGGCTTGACGATGCTGCGGTCCATGAGCTCGCGGACGGTGGGATTGGGAATGGTGTCCAGTGAGGCTAGCATGGCCTTATCGCAGATAGAATTGCGTGCGACAGTATCCTTATGCTTGGCGTAGCAGAGATCGTGGCGATAGGCGGCCTGATCCACCCGATTGATGGGCTTCGACCAAGCCTTGGGGGTACCATCTGCATTTAGACGCTTATGGAGCTGGGTGCCCGGCCCGGTGAAATTATGCCCGGGCAGATGCATCTCCACCGGCAGCCGATTGATCATCTTATTTATGAGCCCCGCACCCTCGCTCCCTCGGAGAAATTGAGACTTCCTGGTCCCGCAGACGGCGCATATCCCGCCCATTCGCCGCCTCCCATTGCTGGTGGTGGTCTCATAGCGACTTTCCGTCTCGGTCGGTCGCTTGCACTTCAGGCAGAAAATCATTCTTTATCTATATAAAATGGACGTCGAAGATATCTCCTATAATGAGGCGGCTGCAGCCCGACGCAATCACTTCCTCCTCCGCAGCGGTCGATCAGAGGCCTGATCATCGGGAAGTCGGACTGCGGCAAGACGACGCTGCTGAATAATCTCCTCCTGCGCGATGGATGGCTCGATTACGATCGACTCTACGTCTTCGGAAAATCGCTCCATCAGCCCATCTATCAGCTGCTGCGGCAGGCGCTGGGGAAAGGATTTTCGAAAGACGATATCCGCGACCTTCTCTCCATCAAGGATCGCTATCCCCACTCTCTGATCGACGCGGTGGATATCCTGAAGCCGCCAGCCCGCCCCAGTGGGATCGAAGCCTTCTTCTTTGAGCAGGGCGACGAGGTGCCGGATCCTCGAGACCTCGACCCCGCCCGCAAGAATCTCATGGTCTTCGACGACTTGATGCTGAGCAAGCAGAGCAAGTGCGAAGACTACTACGTGCGCGGCCGCCATAATAACGTGGATTGCTTCTACCTCTGCCAAAACTACTTCAAGCTGCCGCGGCAATCGATCCGGGAGAATGCCAACTTCATCTGTCTCTTCGAGCAGGATGCCAAGAATCGCGATCATATCCGCCGGGATCACTGCAGCGACCTCACCTCCACCCAGTTCGATGCCCTCTGCGACCGATCCTGGGCCGAGCCCTACGGATTCGTGACCATCGATCTCACGAGCCCCAAGGCGGCTGGAAAATATCGATGCAAATTAGAAGATTTTATCGAGTCTAAGATAAAATGATGAATGAAGAATACGCATTCTTGAATCAGATCGAGCTGGAGATAGGTCGATCTCCATCCATCGCCGAGGTAAAGGATACCTCATAGATATGCTCTTCAAACCTCCCGATGGCTTGATAGGTGCGAGGGTGCTCTGCGGATCACTATTTTGGCCGGTACGGGGAGGAGTGCAGTGCAAGCTTCTCGGCGATATGTGCCGCCCTGCATCCGCCAGCATCTGGGTGAATTCGGAGTGCAAGTGCCCTGCCGTCATACCCTTGCGGATGGCTTCTGCAATAAGTGCGGACTCCAGCTCATCCGCCCCATCCATAGAGGTGAAGGAGATTTCGACGCATTGGACGCCGGTCGCTATACCGGGTTGAAATCCTACGCCAAATCCACCGGACCGCGATGCTCGGTCGAGACGCAGCGAGGCCCTCGATGTACGTTTAGATGCCAGCCAGGTCGAGATAAATGCAAAAGACACTCAAACCTATCGATCGACCCTTATCATCTTCCTCCACGCTGGCAGACGATATTCAAACGCTAAGGGGCGTTCGCTCAAACGCTTTCCAACGCTTAGGGGCGTTCGAAAGCGTTCGATGCTATAAATAAATGACCTTCATCAAGATCACCGACCCCAAGCAGCGTGAGGCGCTCGCTAGGGAATTCCAGGAAACCAAGTGTAGTATCCAGGCTAGCAATATGCAGCATCGCCTAGAAAAAATGGGGCTCGATCGAGACCTCTCCAAGATATTCAAGCCCGTGGTGGAAGCCCAAAGGAGGCCGCCTCGAAAATCACCAAAACGATCGAAGATATCCCGATTGCGCTACCCACTCCAGTGCCAGCCCTTCCCCTCCTGCCGAATTTGCCGATCCACTACCCATCGAACCACCCCATGGCACCCACCTCGGCCCGCGGGCGACTCAGTATCTTAAGCTCAGCATGACTCCTCACGCCGACCATACCTTTGGATTGAGGTGGAGGACGACGTCTTCATGATCGGAAGTTCGCCCGTCTCCTTCGATGGGGATGATATCTTCGTCGATGGCGTGCGCCATAAGGGTACCCCGGCCTTTGGGAGCTCATGGTTAAGAAGCGCCCCGAATCTTTCGATCCGAAGACCTGATGACCTACGGCGATATCCTACGAGCCTCGGGAGCCATGTATCAGGGAAATTCCGTCCTCTCGCGGACCCCAAAATCCAGCCGAAGCTATAAATGGAAAGAGATCGTCTCGGGCATCTACCAGCAAGATAAGTATGGCTCTGGGCTGCAGACGGTATTCATACCGAAAGACTTCGATTCGCTGATGGATCGTCTGGAGCTTTGCGCTGCCGCCTATAGGGCTGGAAATAATGGGGTGCAATGAGATCGTGGCCATCCTCGATGCCTTGAGGAAATTTGGTCATATCGACGACCAGAAATATAGGCAGCTGCATCGTAGTCTCCTATAAATAAAATACGATGCCATTAGTGATGAAACGTGGTTATCGCCGCAAATATGCGGTCGGCGGGCGGGGACTATTCGATGCGGTCGCCAATTTAGCCGGACGCATATTCACCTCCTCTGCCGCGAAGACGCTGGGCAGCAAGGCCATGAGCGCCGCTACCAATGCAGCCCTGAAAGGGGTCGAAAGGGGCCTCAAAGCCGTGGACCACGTCGTGGATAAGGTGACCCGCAAGGTCCGGAAGCCCGCAAGCCCAATCAACCTAGCAATCCCAGCATTCCTGCGAAGACCTCCCAGCAGCAAGCCAGACTGAATAACCTCATCTCGGGCGGCGGCATCGCCACCATCCACGACTTCGTCCGGCGCTATAAATAAATATATGATGTCAGAAATTCTCACCATCACCGAAGGATTGACCTTCGATGAAAGTCTTCAGGAATATGAGGTTCACGAATACGAGCCTCAAGCTGGGGCCCAACTGAATAATGCCGGTGCGGAAATACGTATCAATATCGAAACCCAGGATCTCTTCCTCCACCCCGCCGAGAGCTATCTCTTGGTCGAAGGACGGCTCCAGAAGAATGATGGTACCACCTATGACGATGGAGATCTGGTCTCGCTCGTCCATAACGGTATCATGTATCTTTTCGGACGATCAGCTACCGACTCTCCGGCCAGCAGATCGAGCATATCAACGATCCGGGATCGCCACCACCATGCTGGGAATGCTGACCTACCCGACGATTTCTCCAAATCCCAAGGTCTCAACCAGCTATGGTATAAGGATTCCTCCGCCGCTGCCCATGCAGATAATACCGGCTTCTCAGCTCGCCACGGCTATATCATCACCAAGCCCGCCAATAAGGGTCATTTTCCTTCGCCATTCCTTGAAGCATATCTTCGGCTTTGCGGACGACTATGGCAAGATCGTCTACGGCTTCAAGCACGAGCTTTCCCTCGTGCGCGATTCGGATGCCAATGCCGTGCTGAGGGCCGCCGCCGTCAACGACGTGGCGGAAATCATCCTGAGTAAGATCTCCTGGTTCGTCCCCCACGTCAATCCATCCGACCAGGAGAAAATGCGGCTTTATAAGACCATCCAGAGCAAGGGTAAGATCGACTGCGGCTTCCGGATGCGACAGTGCGACTCCATAGCCGTCCCTCAAACCTCCCAATTTAACTGGCGGCTGGCAGCCAAGAGCGGTCGGGAAAAGCCCAGATATATCATCGTGGCCTTCCAGACCGGCAAGAGCAATGACCAGACCCAAAATGCGGCCGTATTCGATCACTGTCGATTGCGAAATATCTACGTCACCCTCAATGCAGACCGCTACCCTGCCGTAGACTTCAATGCCGGCTTCACCCAAAATAAGATCGCCAGAGTCTATAAGAGTGCTGCTGATTTCCGGAAAAAATATTTCAGCATGGACCGCCTCATCAGCAACTGCAATATCAATCCCTCCGACTTCATCGATCTCTACCCACTCTTCGTCATCGATGTGAGTCACCAGTCCGAGCGATTGAAGGAGTCGACCGTGGATATCCAGATCCGGGCCGATTTCGATCGCAATGTGCCCGCCAATACCGAAGCCTTTGCCCTCGTGATCTCCGACCGGATCCTCCGCTTCGAGTCCGACGGCCAGAAGATGAACGTCGTCTTCTAGAGGCGACCGCCACCATTGGTAGGTTTTTCAGTGCCTTCGGGCACCCAAAAATCTGTCGATACCGCCGACCCTATAAATAAATGGACCAAGCTCTGCTTCAACGGATCGCCGATAATTCCGACCCCAAGCAGGATTTTCCTTTATAGTGTCCGGTAACCAAAGCCGAATCCTCACCCGCTTCAACCCGCCTCTGCATCTGAAGGAGGAAGGAGCTATGAGATGGCATTGGTGAATCTGGAGACTTACTACTCGATCCCCAATATCCATGCAGGCAATAATTCCTTCCGCTACTCTCCCGACGATGGCGCCAACTGGTTTCCCATCGCGCTGAGCACTGGCTCTTACGGCATCGAAGATATCAGCGATGAGATTCAGCGGCAGCTGAGGCTCAATAAGCATAAAACCAAGATCATCCTCGACGCCAACCGTGCGACCCTGAGAGCGACGCTGACCCTCGCCCACCACTATCAGGTGGACTTCGACGTCCCAAATAGCATCAGCAGCGTGCTGGGCTTCGAGCGGCAGATCTATACGTTCGACCGAGCCACGAATGGCTACTCAGAAGGGAGCATATCGTCAATATCATCAGCATCAATAGCATCTTGGTGAATAGCGATATCATCAGCGGAAGCTATGTGGACGGAACCCAGCAGTCCACCATCTATAGCTTCTTCCCGGCGTGGCCCCAGGCGAGAAGATCCTTCAAACCCCAAAAATTTAGTATATTTGCCCGTGACCTTGCGAACCATCAATCGCATGGAAACGTATCTCACCGATCAGAACGGTACGCCCATCGATCTCAGAGGCGAGCATCTCACCATCCGCTTTCATCTTCGCGAAGTATAAATAAATGACGTATCAAGAATATGGTTTGAACTTAACGAAAGGTCAAGCCGATAAGCTCCAGCGGGCGGCAAAGAAAGGCTGCCCAGTCACCATCCGCTTGTCCCACGCGAATTTGAGAGGTGATCATAAGATGCTGCTCACCTCCCGACAGGTTCAAAAGATCACCAAGCTCCTGCAGCAAGGCACCGGTGGTATGAATCTGG
>JAASAO010004089.1:0-19877 GCA_017311375.1 Mytilus coruscus | reverse complement strand
TCTTGACCTGTCCATATGTTTTTGTTATTAAATGGTATTTGAGCTATCACTTTGTTATATTTTTCATATTTATTCGAGCTTTCACTTTTATGCACATGTCTTACAATCTTAAACAATCGGTATGTATACATGATAAATAGATCCGTTTTGTTATGGTGTTGGACTTTTACCCTCCAATGATCAGCAATCGCTAGACAAAATAGTTCTCCTAAATAATGTCAGCCTTTCATGCCATTTCAACTTTACAATCATTAAAAAGTGAAAATCGATATCATTTTGATATCCATTGGATAGAAACTGGTCTTTATCCAGATTTACGAAGATTTTAAAATCGGAAATTAGTAATACGGTTATACCCACGCGGTGCGTATGAATCTTTGTTTACAGAACAGGATTTCGGAACGTCTCTAGGTTTTAGATCGTAAGTCACGATAAACTCAAACTGAAAGTAAACAATTGTTTGTAACACGCAGGTTTACTCACCATAAACAAGCTGAAACGTTCAATATGGCATATATTTTAGGTTAAAGACGGTCCCATTCATTTAAAAAGCATTTTGAAAGTAGACGATGGGATTATTTCAGGTTTGGGGAACGAGTAAATTATCACAAAGTTCATTTCTTGACGACCTCATAATTTCATCATGTCGATGGTACAAATCGATTTTTACTGTTTACTGTCGCTTCTCATGTTTTGTATTTAAACAGTCGTTTATCTTTAAACCCGAACCAGGCACATGCATTCTGTAATTGTGCAAATCTTCGTTCTTTGGTCAATTGGCTTATGGATAGTTGTATCAATTTCAACTCTTACATTATTTTTTTTAAATATATTTGCATTACACATCAGTACCTTTCCAATTACTATTTATGTGTTGTGTCTAAATTAAAGTTGTAACACTTTATAGTGACTGGAAAGGGTAGAAAAATTCATCAGATGAGAAAAGGCTGAAGATACTTCAAACGGCTACGAATCATTAGATATTGCATCTTATAAAAAGAAACTGAGATTTGGATAGTCCACTTCAAGACAAAAATGTTTATCTCTAGTGAAATGAAATAAAAAAATATTGTAACACTGTAGTTAATTAATAAAGATACTAGTACGTGTATTTCTGTATTGGCCTTATTATTGGTTCTCGACCAGCAGTCAAACGGCACCGAATCATTAGATATTGCATCTTATAAAAAGAAACTGAGATTTGGTTAGTTCCACTTCAAGGTAAAAATGTTTATCTCTTGTGAAATGAAATAAAAAAAAAATTGTAACACTGTAGTTATATAAAGATACTATTACGTGTATATCTGTATTGGCCTTATTATTGGTCCTCGGCCAGCACTATCCGCTTCGCCTCAGACCAATACACCCAAGACATGGACCAATAACAAGGCCAATACAGGAATACTTACGCAATGATATTATAGAATGACAGTATGGTTCAATAGCGGGCTTCAACGCTTTGTTCGTCTTGTCTGGAGATCTTGCTGTAGTTCCAGTTCAGCAAGCATTTTAGAGACGTATCCCGTCCATCCTCTTTTGACTTGTAATCTCTGGTGACAGATTTTGCCGCTTGACATTGTATTCTTTCAAGCTTGTTTTTTTTGTTACCGTGTAGGGGTCCCATACTATGGCTCCATATTAAATTATAAGATCCATTCCTAAAGATCTAGATCATTGTTCTAATCTGACACAAATTTCAATAACTGGAATGCTACCCAAGTTGAATATATGGTGACCCACGAGAACAGCATTATCACTATTGAAATTGTGTTTAATACCATGATTGTTCAATGTCATTAACTTAAATGGAGACAGACATTTGACCTGAAAGACATAAAAGGTGGTGTGGGAGTGCAAAATCAAAAACTAACTGACTATTATATATGGTTAAAGAATGAATATCAATTACATGGGTCAACATGGTCAAGGGCAAAGTTGTTATAAAATAACAATATGGCAGAGAAGTGGTTTCAAGTTTCATATAAAGCGACCTAACTGACATGAAATAAAAAATCGAAGGAGTATCCCTATTTGTCTAATCTTCAAGGTGAAATAAAACTAGTAAAACAATATTATACTATTGTCTAAATATACAGAAATATAATTTGCTTCAAGTAACAGAAATAACTAGGTCACTAGTAACTTATTTAATGAGTATGTGGGGTATAAGAGCTTGCTAACAACAGGCTCTTCATAATCATTTGGTTTGAAAAGGATACTAGTAGTCCATATTCTTGATTTAGAAAAATGTAATTGCAAGAAAAAAATCACATTACTTAGAATACTTTAGATCATTCAGGTAGTCTTTATTTATATGTACAAAAGAACAGCCAGTAGTCATTGGATATTGTAGATCATTCAAATAGTCTTGACCTTTTATTAGTACAAAAGAACAGCCAGTAGTCCTTGGATATTGTAGATAATTCCGGTAGTCTTGACCTATATATTTATACAAAAAAACAGCCAATAGTAATTGGATACTGTAGATCATTCAGGTAGTCTTGACCTATTCATTTGTACTGAAAAAACAGACACATATACGAATATCAATTATATGCTTACGAGACATGTTGCAATGTTAAACTTATTACGGTATGTGAAAATCAAGACTTGCATAAAAACATCACAATATTAGAGACAGTGGCGTCATTTTTCCTCAGAGCTTTCAGCTCTTTGATTTGTCTTTTAATCAATCAGTTACGTAGTTGGTTGTGAAAAACGTGATGACTTTACGCTTATTTCGACGTTTTGTTTGTGTTACTTTGTCACATAGAACACCACTATGAATGATGTATACCGTAAAATCAAAGTCGGCGACCCTATTATAATTTTATACCCTCAAAACGGACATTGATGTATAAACAAAAGAAAAATCTATGAATTTGAAAACGGAGATTTGATGATATAAATACAAATCAAAAAACATTAATCGCCGAAACTTTGCTTCGTTGATCATAAAAGATGCATTTTCAGCAATCATCATGTTTGGTACATTAGTATTTCCAGATGGGACATTGCGCATGACAGATGCATCTACTACTATTAGATTTCGTATACCTTTAACCCACAAAATATATCTGAATTTTACATATTTGTTATACGGATGACAGAAACAATGCATTGGTGGCTCGTGAGATGTCATTGGTTGCTCGTGCGACGTCACATTGGTGGTTTATGCGACGTCACATTGGTGGCTCGTGCGACGTCATATCATGTTAGTTAATGGTTGTACACCGAATGCGTGTTTACAACTGTCATACAATTTGGAGGTTCGATTTTAAATTTTGACGGATAAATCCTCAATCCGTGTGCTTTAATGATTTATCTCTACTTATAGACATCCAAATTAGCCTACACAAAAACAAATACAACACTTAAACTGAAAAGACATCAATCAGACCCTAAATAATAGGCTTAATTGATAAAACAGAGTTTGAAATTGAAGTATTTTTAAAGTGTTGCAGCCGATAAATTTAATCGAACTCACTGAACGCATGCCACACAATCCTTTGTCTTCATTGTAGCTGATACATGTATAACGTATAGAAATACATTTGTTTGATTTTGTCAGATTTATGGACTTTTTAAATTTACCTTGTTTGGTATTTTCATTAATACCTTTTTACACTTTAATCGTCACGAGCATATACAACAGTTGAAATGAGGAAGAGCTCACGCTCCAGGAGTTGATAGGTTCATCCACGTGTTTTGTAGGATAAGGTTCTCTTAATTCATTTCCTTGTTATGATGTTTGTAGTGTATTGTTAAATATGGTCTATCGTTTCATCTTTGGACCTTGATTGGTTTTCTTCTCCGACGTTTGATTTTATAATCCTCCTTCGTATTTTCTTACTCTTTCTGTTTTTATCGTCAGGAAAGCAAAACGAATATTTTATTTTAAAGGATCGATACAATATAGGGTAAAAAGGACAATAATTGTACGATGCAAAATGTGAAAATACTAGGAACAATGATGATAAGCTGTTTTACATTTCACATGTTTTAACAAGATTTTATGTTAATCTAAAAAATTCAAATTCAAATTGGAAACACTATAATTAAGTATAAGTTTTTTATGAAATATTACAATAAAACTTACTTCAAATATTGAGAATGCTATAAATTGTTACAAACGATTTAAACTTCAATAACATGACCCCCACGATATAATAAAATGTCCATGTCATATGTGTTGTGTATATTTCTATTGTGTGACAACATACTTATACTCGTTTAATTGGTCATCAAATAAAGCTATTTTATATTTTATAATCGGCTTACAATAAAAAAAAAAAAAAAAAAAAAAAAAAAAAAAAAAAAACGTGGCTTTCTGTTTAATGTTGTTACAAATATAGTATATACAATATACAAATAGCTTTAAAAATACAAAATTAGAAAATGTGACAATGAAATGAGTCAACTTTCCACCAAAGACCAAATGGCGTAGAAATTAAACTACATTTACAAATGTCTAAAACACATACAGACTGTTTTGTTTTAAACCTGTCTTTATTTGATATTGTCTAGCAGTTGTTGCAATTTTCAATTTTTATCCACTTGATTTTAACTTCTAGTGACAAATAGTTCATTCATATCGAAGACAGGAACACATTAACAGTTGATATACTTCTTGAATTCTGCAAGTTAGGTCGACCAAGATGAAGGTCGGAAAATCGGGACTTCCACTAAGATTTGAGAGTTAGCTGTAAAGGGCAGCAATTCTAATTTCAAATAGGTCCATTGCAGACCCTTCAGAGAGTTGATAACTTTTTTAAACTATAGAGAGCGTGGCACATAACCTAACATCCACACTACGACCGAACATGGATTCAAATTTATATATCGCACACAGCTACACAGACGTCCATTTCAGCAAGCGAAATATCGAGAGGATGAAAAGAAAATGGTTACAGGTCTGCTGAGCAATAAGTTAAAGTGTAATGTTACATCTTTAAATTAACTGTATTTATAACTATTATTGCTTTGATTGCAACAAAATATCATGCCTTTCTAGTTAAAACCAACCTCTAAAAAATAGTCTGACGCATACAACAAAAGGTGCTGTAAAGATATTGCCATCGAAAGGTCATCAAAACAAACTGAAAAACGTAGGAAAATTTAAAGCGACTTGGAATTTTTTATTCTATTTTCATTCAAAATTAAATATAATTAATATGTACACTTATCTGAAAATGTGCGCGTTCGAAAGCTAATATTCTGTCCGGTCAACATTTGGATATCTTTCAATGATCGTATACTTGTGAATGTTGTGTTAGTTATGTCGGTAAACAACACTTTATATCATATTTGGAAACTGAATTTGAGTGATTATATTATTATGCAGTTCGATGTTTGTGATACTCTATATCTTATATCTTTACTACTTGCTTCAAATGCTTCACGCGTTTCACATGTTTCACAGGAATTTATTGACGTTGTTTTTTTTTTATCTGAACGGACATATGAATCATAACAAATATTTGTGTTTTTCGCATATACGACTCACGGTCATTAATGTCTTATCGAATTATATTATGTAGGACTCAAATCTATGGTGGGTTCCAGATCTATGGCTGATTTCAAATCTATGGTAATTATGACGTCACAAACGTCATACAAATCATAAATCTGTGGCAGTTTTATGTTTTTCTACAAATCTATGGCAGATTTTGAAATAGCGTAATTGTTCATGGAAGAGTAAACTATAGCATTACAATTTAAATAACGTCATATTACGCGGGACTCACAGAGTTTTACAAACAAATACACAGCTAGGGAAACACTTTTCGTTTTCCCTCTTGATGGTTTACAGGAAGACGTGGCATTTTAACAAGACGAGAGGCATTATATGCTGTACCGTCCTAATCCTGCGATGAATAAAAGCAAGTTTGATACCATTTTTAGAAGTGAATATTTCAGGAAAGAAATTATATAGTTAAAAGTTTAGCATCTACGGCTTGCAAAGTACATAAAGTGAGGGATAAAATCACAGGATACCACTTTGACTTAAATTGTTTAATTCTTCTTATTCAAACTGCATTTTGGTTTGTCAATGGACTTTCATTTTAACTAGTTGGTTAAATGACTGGGAAAAACAAGTACCGTGTGCAGAGTAGGGAATGCTTATCCTCCCGGGGCACATCATTTCACTTCTAAAGTTTGTTTTAGTGTATATCACTTAGGAAATATTATGGTGGCCATTACAATTTGGTTGACCATTATGGAAGGTCCAATTCACAGATGGTAATGAATATGCTCCCGTTGTCGTACTCTTAATCCGTTTTTCTAATAATGACTAATAATTACTACCAGCTTTTGGACATTGCAACGGGTGCCGCATTTATATCAATCTATAGATTTGGAAACTAGAAAATTTCACATAGATTTATATTTTAAAAATCTGCCATAGATGTGGAATGGCATGACGTCATTTTCCATTAAAAATTAAGTCATTAGGGTTAGCGTCTCCAGCTATACTTTACTCATTCGATATGCAAATCCGTACTCAGTCAAAAATAGACGATAAGGAATAGGATACAAGCGGACAATTCACAGATTAGACAGCTAATATATTGGTTGCAATAGCACAATACATTTCAATGTGAATAGCTCGTGTTCATTGGAATGAGGAAAATCACTCATGCTGTTATAGGAGTACCATACTTATAAATTGAGAACGTAAAAAACACTTCAACACTTGTCATCACGCTGTATTAACGCTTTTGCCTAATAAGTTGCTAACAAAATGGGACAGGTAAAACGTTTTATTCTAACGGCTCTCATAGATGACTGATAAAAGAGAGGCGAAAGATACCAAAGGGACATTCAAACTCATAAGTCTAAAATAAACAACCTCATGCTAAAAAAGAAAAAGACAAAAAGACAAACAAAAGTACACAAAATACAACATAGAAAACTAAAGACTGAGCAACACGAATCCCACCAAAAACTGGGGGTGATCTCAGGTGATAACCACACAAATGACAGTGAAAACAAAATAACTTGCACGAGTTCAATACTGAATAAAGAGACATCAGCATTCCAACTATACACGTTTCGACCGACGTGAGTTTGAATCTGATAGAAATATGAGCGATTTATCATTTTTCCTGAGGTCTTTTTCAATATTCATATTCAGTTTTTAAATTCCCCAGACAAGAAATACACAATGAATACGCATAAAGGAAGTTGTCTTTCCATATCACCTGGTTTTGTTTGGAAACGTTTTTGTCCAGGTTTTAATCATCAATGTTGACCTGTTTTAATATGTTTTTGTACGTCTGAACATCGCTTATTTTGCTCTGTCTCAAGTGTGTATTTTCTTACATTTCCTGTGAGTGATGTTTTATGTTGAAATAAGATAATGTGTAATACTTTTAGTTACTAATTGTCGATGAGTTTATAAAACTTCTTATTGTGAAATGTTTTAAATTCATAGGTAATGGGCCTTGTAAAATGTATTGCACTTTTGCCAACTTAGCCCCAAACACACATATAAATACACCAATTATTAAGTAAATACACATTTACCTAAAATAATTTTATTCATATCTGGCTGAACCTTATGATTAATAATGTATGTATATCCGACAATGTTAGTTAGTTTAACATAAATCATTCATTGTTTTGTTGCCAGGTCCATAATGTATCGGTCCATCACCCTTTTAATTTCATGCACGCTTTCAATTAACAGCACTTACCTATTTATGCAGAGATAGATAGGTAAGCTATAAACACATGTTTCAAATATTTGATTCCTTTTGATTTATCATTTATCATTTATCAAAAACATTATACCTTCTATATATTCTATATTCTAACATAACAACGCATACTTTTTATTAAGAATAAACCTTTTATTAAACATATGATAAGCGGTATCATGTCGACAATTTAAAGAAATAATTCCGGATTTATGTTATGTACTATACAATGCTTGTTATACTTCTGATCTCTCAGTTGAAAAGATCTTGGCAGTAAACTCAAGACCATTAGACTAAAAATTGATCAGTAGTACCCTTTGAAATCAGATCATTTTTTTTCTTTTTAAATTGCTGTTCTCAGAACGTTATCTTTAATATTTCATGAAAAATAAAATACACCATTCTGTGCCTCAATGTTTAAGCTGTATTCACCATGTTTCCTAATACAATTCTATACATCCTATGCTTTCAAATATTCGGGTTGAGCGTTCTTGATGTTCAGATAACGCTTCAGACGCATGAAATTTATCAAGTTTTTTTTATAGTTTTTCTGTTAGATCAAGAATGTTTAGCATTAAAAACATTATTTTCTTCGAATATTTACCATGTTTTAAATCTAGCACTGATATACTTGAGCTTAAAACTATACTCGTAGAAAACATATTACAAACATGATAGCACATCCGAATGTTTACCGTAATGTGTTTACACGACCCGAAAATTTAGATACGATCCGGGTAAACTTATCGAATCTGTACATAAACTTATTGTTAAAAGTTACAATTCAACATTGTACTAAGATCTTTGAATATTGTTTTGTTTCGATCAGATTGTTTTAGTTTGTTCTTGTGTTGTACTGTTACATCGCTGTCCTAGGTTAGGGAAAGTTGGTCTCAAGTGGAGAGTTGTCTCATTGGAAATCATACCTCTTGTTCTTATTTTAATAATATACGAGATCAATATTTTCTTTGGTTTTTCACCTGAAAGTAAGCACGGAATATATTAAGTTCAATGACACAGGAATCGTGCTAAACAAAAGGCACTTGGTACATGTATTTCGGAAGAATATAGTGGATTAAACCTGGTTTTATAGCTAGCTAAAACCCCCACTTGAAAGACAATTGTTTATAGTTCCGTTATATTGAAAAAAAATTGGGTAAGCAACCCACAGCTACATAAAAGGATCAAGCAGCCAAAAACTGTGTAAACATACATCACAGACATATAACACAACTGACCCAAAAATTTAAACAAACATACCAAAAAAAGTGTAGAAGATTGTACAAAACATTTTTTGTTGATAAAAAATGCCGTATATAGTATATGTACTTTTACAATGGTAAAAAAAATAGAGACAACACTGTAAAAGCTCTGTGTGTCCAAATCGCATCTTATTACCCACCTGCACCTGGAATGCCCAAAGTTGAAAAGTTAAAAACCAGATGATGGGATGCATAAGTACCGAGTCACTTCAAAAGTCATACAACCAAAACAAACATAATAGCACCAAAACAAATAACGGGAAACTAAGGTAAAACTAGGATTTTTGACATTTATAATAGCCCTTAATTAGATTAGTATGCTATGAAGCCTGCTAAAGCTACTCATAATAGGTTTACGAGGTGTATTATTTTGAGCGTAACCATAAATACACATTTCGTGAACAGTGATATTGTTCCCCACAATCAAAAAGATATAAGGTAACTCAACTTTGTCTAAATGATAAATGTAACATGCTAAAAGGCTTAGAAACAGCGACAGCCGATAATTTCCTGTTATCTTAATGATTTGAGAAAGATTTTCGCAATCATGTGAGGAATATACTTCTATGAGCAGCTTGAAGTCATTTTAATTCTTAATCTTCGAAACGTTTGATATTTGTTTTCGATTTCTAAAGATGTTTGGTTTGCGATGCTTTGCATTTGGAAAAGAACGATTGATGTCGTCATGACATGAATAGATAGTTTTCCACTTATTAACCTTTTATTTTATTGCCAAGTATGAAAGATAAAACTTTAAGTCTGTACTGTAACGTTAACAGATCAAATACCATATGTAACGATTAAAACACAAGGCGAAACAATAGATGCGGTTTCAGTAGGTACCTCACTGGATGATACCGATATATAGATATACATGTATCGTTTGAGTTATAATCAGTGGGAAATCTAATTACAAAATATTACCTCCCTTGTAAACACATAAATCTTGATCGTTTCAATGCTTGTCTCGTTATAGCAAGGACGTTTTTAATTAATTTTGTCTAGAAAACGTTCTGGTAAAAAGTAACATTAAAATAAAATTGTAGTAAAAACAAAATTTTCATATAATGTTATCATTTTCCTCCTAAACTAGCAAAACGACGAGTACAGCAGGCTTAAGGAGCTTTGTGTAAAATGGGTTAAAAATGTTGCTATGCGAACAAATTCTTGGTGTACCAACTTCAATTTATTTTTCTACTGGCTGTATACCTCTCTGGAACACCCCAATTGTCCGTAAATGTACGTAGCTAGTTCCGAGAAGCTCAGAGAAAAACTTCTAATGGAATTGATTGATATGCAGCAAACATAAACACTTTTGAAATTAAGTTACTACGCAAACTCAAACATACCTTATCCCGATGTCAACATTGAATGTGAATAGATCAAGTAGACCGCAAATACTTGTACAGAAATCGAGACGCCCTTTTCTTATAATTGTATAAAAAAATTAGTATAAACCTTTTAACAAACAATATACTATATAAAAATTTTGTCCTAGGTTAAAGTTGTCTTTTAGACATTGAAACATCTTTTTTTATTTATAGTGTGTCATAGATCAAACTTATTTGTTCAGTGTACATTTACTTGTTTTGGTATATTGTCTTTTTGATCGAGTTGAGCCTTTTCAATTGATATTTTATTGTGTGTCTTTTTATGTTGTAATGTTATAAGCACTGTTTCAGGTTAGGGTGAAGGTTGGCGCCTGTTAAAACGTTTAAACCCGCTGCATTTTCAAGTCAGGAGCCTGTTGTTCAGTGGTTGTTGTTTGTTGGTGTGGTTCATAAGTGTTTCTCGTTTTTTATGTAGATTAGACCGTTGGTTTTCCTGTTTGAATTGTTTTACACTAGTCTTTTGGGGGCCCTTGATAGCTTGCTGTTCGATGTGAGCCAAGGCTCCGTGTTGAAGGCTGTACTTTGACCTATAATTGTTTACTTTTTTAGACATTGTCACTTGGATGGATAGTTGTCTCATTGTCACTCATACCACATCTTCTTATTTATATATTTTGGTAAATTGTAACATGCTGAGGACTTTATGGAACACTCCGAAAATTTTTGACCTGAAAGATCTTTAGATTTTGTATGTATATGATTTTTTTCCATTTTTTTTTATCAATATGCAGCAAAGATTAACATTTTTTGAGTTTCAGTTTCACAAGTTTCGAATTCAAGGCAATACATTTTCAATATCTCTGCAGCAACTTTCATCAATGTTTGCCTATTCATTGAGTATGTATTTTGTAGTTGATCCAATATTCCAGGGTATATGTTTTCGATAATCATTTTAATGCAGCAAGCTATATGTCAGTGTCCTACAAGGTGACCAAATCGAATAGTTAAAGACTTCTTGTTTAAATTTTACAGACGCTATCATGATTGTGGTTGCCTTTTATAGAATAAATATGATCCACTCATAATTTATCATTTACCTTGATTAGCTCATCAACTAGCAAGACTTCCTACTGAGTATTTCTGTGTCATCGTCAAAATGACGGGTTGCATATTTGTAGCAGGAACTGCTTACCCTGCTGGGACATCTGAGTTCAAGACGGATTTTTTAACTCTATCATGAGTTATGGGTGAACTGCATGTAGACTTTGTCATTTCATCGTTTTTAACCATAGTTTTTTCTTTTCCTTATTTATCATCAGTGCTCAAAAGTAGCACTACTGATATCTAGCAATGAGTTTCTATCAAATCGGCTTTTGAGTCGTCTACACCTTTAAATGAAGCCTGGGGTTTGCTCCGTTGGTGTAAAGAATTCTAGTGTATACACAAAAAATATGTGTAAGCTATTTTGTATTTTAAGTTATTAAAACGCTAAGAAGCTGTCCTGTTGGTGTTTTTCTTTCCTTACATGATAATGTTTTGTTCTTACTAACAATCATGCTACTACCACATGTAATAGAAAATATTGACAATAAATACACATCAAATATTTACAATCATGAAATAATAAATAAATAAAAATAAAGAAAATAGTGTATTTTACTTTCAGTAATCAATTACAAGACACATCTTTAAATAGATTATTTTCATATTACCGACTTTTGTCTTCGGAGTTTTTCATTTTTCGACAGGTTACCTTTTCTGCAGTATAGGACATCCTGGTACTCGGTCAAGTAAGAGAAACATATGGAGGTAAAATCATGCTTACAATCGGTAAAATTTTTGGGGAAAATTATTTATTTTATAATATCTATACACGACAAAATCATCGGTAAACAGTAAACATTCCCCCCAATTGCACCGATTATATGTTTGATTTTACTACATTTGATGGCTCTTCCTTAACCGAATACAAGGATGTCCTACCATAGATTAGGTAACCAGTCGAAAAGTTATGTAATCCGGAGTCAAAAGTCGATAATATGAAAATAGTCTATTAACTCGACAGTAAAAGATATGTTTAGTACGCATCTGTCAGTATTGTCAGTTTTTAATATTTGGTTCCACATCTTATCATATCAGCTGCCTTTTCTGCAATCATTATGGTTGGTGAATAAGTATTTCCAGATATAACATTTCGCATGACAGATGCATCGACTACCCTCAGATTTTTTATACCTTTTACCCTGAAAGATATTAATTATCATTAAGGAACTAGGAGTAAATAACACTTATTCGATTAATGTATACTTACATTCATAACATACTCTAACGATATTTAGTGATTTGAATTAAAGGAACATGATATTTATTATGTAAACCATTTTCTGAATACATTAAACACAAGAAGGGAGAAACAATGACATAGGTATACCAGTTAAAGTAGATGTAATAAGTTTACATTGATTAAAAAAAATAAAAAAAAAAAAAAAAAAACAGCATTGAAACGATAGACATGTTGCAACGCTAATGTTTGCTTTGCACAACAATATTTACAGTTCTGCATTGTAACGTATGTATAACAACATTAGGCCAAATGCAAATGTAGATGGCACATTGGCAGTTTACTTTTACTGTGGTTGCACGTCAGTTTTATATTACAATGCATTCCGTTTTTAATCCACTAGTTATTCGGTGATCTTTGCAGTGTTATATTAATGAAAGTAACATTCTGCTTTTCTAGTTAACCTTCATAAGGAACGCTCAATCACCCATACGTTTGAAAACCAGCGATGTATAAATATGAAGAAACGCTAGGAACTACGTTAAAATAATAAACAAAGAAAACAGATCAAGAACAACTTAGTTCGTGAACACTGTTAGCATTTGGCCTTTATGGTGTTAAAAAAATACGCGAAATCAAAAGAATTGATTTAACGATTCCTTTACTTCCAAATTACATACGTTTGAGCTTTTTGTACTGTTATACGTACCGCTTCATACAATGTATACCTTTGTCCTTATTTTAACATGCATATACTTGTATTCAACCCTCGCAATTATTCCAATGTCATACTACAGTTGATCTACGTATATTTTAGCTATATTTAAAGACAACCAAATCTAAATGTGAAATTAACGGAACAATTATCCCCAATGTAATTGACAGATTTTTATTTTTTTTTTTTTATTTTTATAGATGTTATAAAATTAAAATAACATTTAATTAACTATGTGCGTTCGGTGCCTTTCTGGATTTACCTTCATCAGGAACATTCAAACACACAAAATTTCAAAGCCAAGGATGTAAAGAGCTTTATGACCAAATGGGATGTAAAAAAAAAAAAATTAAAAGTTTTAACAATATATTAATAATACCTTAATGTAGGATCTACAACTGCAGTTGGATCTCTTTTTGAACCCATCCTACACGAACTTGTGGGATGAAGTCCCGATACCAAGAAATGTTGAATAATGCATCTCCAGTAGTTGTCCGTATTGAATTTTAATTCTCCACAGTGTCCTTCCATATCAAATCTTATTAGTCTAGCATCAAGGCTCCGCCATGACGAAGTCTTTTCAAGTTGCTGTGTCCAACGAATCACTATGATAATGTAATACTGGTATTATAGGACGCAGTTTCAAAGAATTGTGGAATTTTGACAAGTTATGTATTACATTCATGAATGAATGTCAATAAATAAAAATAACTTTTTTGTACCATTATTTAGTAATAATGGTATTCAAATTCCTTCCAATAAACATCACAATTAGATTTTTAATCATAATGCAGTTTCGTATCTTTTGATTAACAGAAAATTAAGATTAGTTTAAAATGTTTACCAACAAAACTTACATGTATATGCTTTAATCATTTATATTCGATTATAAAAATACAAATCAACACAAACAAAACATTATAAATAAATTTGGGGTATTTGCTGTCTTCTGATTGGTTAAAAGTATTACTTTTATTTTCAATGTTGTCAATTTTTATGGCGACACGCCCACTTTTACCGGAACTACTTTTTTATTTTTCATACGCCAACATGTGTGTACGTTGTTATTGTTAATATAAATAATATAAAAGTTCTTTGAGCATTATTTTGATAGAAATTTATTTATAATGAATGGCAATAATTTATTTTGATTTATTGAACCATAAAATAAATTTTGACTCTTCACATTTACATAATCCGCTTCGCGGATTATTCAATGTGAAGAGTCAAAATTAATTTTATGGTTCAATAAATTCAAAATAAATAATAGCCATTCATTAAATACAATGAACAAATAAAACAAAACCCTATCAAACCCAAATAATTCAGTTTATAAATTAAACAGAATTTAAAATTTTAAAAACTTTTAATTGAAATTAAGAGTATTTTAACAGTATTGTAGTTGATAAGTCAATATAACTCACTCAATGAAACTTTGTCTTAGTATGGAACTTACTTTAAATAAATCAAATGTGAACAGCAATAACTGTCCTTTCTTAGATTTAGATGTTTCAGTTGTACATCAGAAACTCTGCACTGAAATTTACGATAAAAGGATGATTTTTCTTTCCCTATTGTTAATTTTTCCTTTTTGGACGGTGATGTTCCTTTTGCACCGTTTTACGGTGTTTATATATCCCAACACTCGTTCACTATGTCTGTGTTTGTGGTGACGTTTTTGATTTCAATGAGCGTAATCTAGGTATTACTGGTATTTATCAAGTCAGGGATTTTGTTACAAAAAATTACTTAAAACCTTTGATAAGTTCTTCCATAGATACTATGATTTGATTTGTAAGTTTGGCTGTACTGTAGAAAACTTATTTCAATCGGAATAGTACATGCTAAATTTTACATTTATGTTTTTTACCGAGCCGAGAAATTCAGAAACGAACCGGGTAAACTTATCAATCCTTTAACAGGTCGGGAACTCTAGATTTCCTGACGTCAGAATATATTTGCATAGTAATTTCCCAAATAGAAGGTAAACATGGCCTTGAAAAACTGACCAATTGACTCACTGAAGTACAATGCATTGTGGGCTACTACGAGTTTACTACCACTTAAAACTAATATAGTGTCTAGGACTCTCATAACACATATTTTTGTTCAGCGAATAGGTTGAATGTAAAATATTTAACATAATCTTCAATTTGCATGCTCAGATTAAAAGAATATTGTTTACTGGCTTCACGATTCGACTTTCTTATTCGCCTTGTAAAAGTAGTTGAACAGGTTTTGTCCATTGTTATGCATTGTACCTGTGGATTAATTTCACTTTTTCGTTTCCAAAGATAAACAAAAGCGGATTTTTGAAAAAAGTCATTTGGAAAATCTTCTTTACATAAGTACATAAGTATGTTCTAAATTGGTATAACAAACGTTTGGAAATAATTAATTTTTTTCAAAGTTTCAGGATTCTAGAAAAAAAACGGATTTTTTTTTGCTGTATATTTATCTAATTTTAAAAAATTGCATCGGTGACTTTTCATAAAAACTGGTATAAATAATCTTCAGGACCTGATCTGAAAATAGGTACATCATAATCAGTATTCTCAAAAAATTGTGGTACAAAAAATGGGGACGGTAAATAGCTTAACATAATGTTTTGTATCCTTTGTCCATCGATGAAGTCGTCTGATGCTAATTTTATCCTAAAATATACCTAAGAGGTATTTTTAATTGTTCGGCTGCTGTCCTATTGACTTTATACGTGCAATATCTTCAATCATTTAAATCCTCCGGATCAAAGTGGGTGCCATGTTACCCATTTAGGTTTTCTAAAACTTGCTTTGTATATAGAAATAAGAAGATGAGGTATGATTACCAATGAGACAACTATCCTCCAAAGTTCAAATGAAGTGGATGTAAGCAATGATAGGGAACCATAAGGCCTTCAACAATGAGAAAACCCTATACCGTATGGTCGGCTATAAATGGCCCCGATTGACGATTACACGTGTTTGTTTCTTAAAGACAAATTAATAAATACATACCCTTCCTCGGTTTAAATGACTTTTTTAATCACGAAAGAAGGAACAATATCATAACATCAATTTTATAAAAAAGCTGGGAAATTTTAGTGACCCCAACAGATATTTGACACACTCTAAGTCTTCCTCTTTTATACTAACCCAAAATTCAAGGATCCCTCATTTTTTAACTATCTGAATGAAAGTTTGTCTTATGGGTAATTGTGTTTTTCACTGTTGTTTCGTTGCTGTCTTGTGGACGATTACCTGAAATCTTCGTGAAATCATCAATCATATTAATGGCTATATTTCGGGTAGTTCAAACACTCGTTTCTTCGCATAGAAACAGTTCTTCGTTAATCTGAGCATTGAACAAATACTTTATGGTGATCTCAGGCGCTCCGGAAGGGTAAGCAGATCCTGCTCCACATGTTGCACCCGTCGTGTTGCACATGTTATAACAAATCCGGTAAAAAGTCTAATTTATGCATATCCATATAAGGTAGTGTTCCCGACCTGTTTAAAAAAACTTATTCTAAAAGGTTACCAATTCAACACTCTAATTAGATCTTTGAATAATGTGCTTATTGGCTTAAATATTGATTTTGTTATCAGTAAAATAAAACCATACTTAATATTATTTTTATACATTTATGCAGTTTCACGGTACTACAATCTGTCGATACCCATATTTTGGCAGTGCATAAGATCACGATTTTCTCTAACTTGTAATGACGTCTTAACACTAAATCAATTGAATGTTGGATGTGTACTGATTGATATTTTAGTGTTAGATACATGATTTTTTTTGTATAGGTTGTTACTGGCGTTGAACTAGCTATCAGTAATTTCGAGTACTTACAGATATGTACTTTTGTCTTTTTTGATAGGGATGTATATAAACCTGTTAGATGTTTTTCTGCGTTGTACCAATCTGCTGAATTAAGCCCTTTTCAACTGATTTTTATAGTTTGGTCTTATGTCGTGCTGTAACACCGCTGTCACAGGTTAGGGGGATGGTTGAGGGCTCACAAACATGTTTAAGCCCGCCACATTCTTTATGTGCCTGTCCACAGTCAGGAGCCTGTAGTTCGGTGGTTGTCGTTGCTTCATTTCTGTCATATTTGTTTTTTTGTAAATTGTTTTATTATAAATTAGGCTGTTACATGTAGTTTTCAAAATTGAATTGTTTTATAATTTTATTGTCGGGGCCTTTTTTAGCCGACTATACGGTATGAGTTTTTTCTCATTGTTGAAGGCCGTACAGTTGCCTATAATTGCTAACATCCACTTCATTTGAACTTTGATGGATAATTGTCACATTGGCAATCATACCACATCTCATTATCTTTATATTAATTTTAGCTGATGTAACATTTAAAATCCAATTAAAAAATTTCCTACTTGCTTATTTGACTGGAAGTAATTCCACATTTTATAGAAAATAATACGTTTGTACTTATTAATATTATAATTTCTCAGTTTCCTGCAAATTGATCATTGTCAATCAATCTAACATAGAAGTGAATAAACAAATACTACACCAATCAATGAAAAAGGAGTTTAAGTTGGTTAACTTATAGGACTTGCGTTTATAAAAATACAATGAAACATTCATTTGGGAGTCCCACTACCTAAATTAATCAACGACTTTAGTCACATGCTTAGCTCAGTTCTATATTTTATATAACATTGAAGTCACAAAGGACGACTCAACAGAATTAATTTGCTTGAAAGAATTTCCTATTTCAGCTTTTTGATTTCAAACTAATTGTTAATAATTCATATTAATCTTCTTTGTTAATATACAATTATAGCCTTTGTTTGCGGTCGATACGAGGTTATATCGACCTCAGAGAAGCATATGTCAACGGAAGGCTACAATTGTTATATTATTAATCAAAAATATTTGCTTGATAAGTCATTTGCCTTGTGAATGATATTTAGTATTTCAATATAAGCACTAAGATATTTAGGTGTCTGACGACTACGAGTTTTGCATTCCTTTCATCCACCATTAAGGTTTTATCCCTAATTCTTGTATTATTTTCTTCCTGCCATACCTTACTTATTTTTTTTTTTACTTACTTTTAAAAACATTTCTATGTCATGTGGATCCGCTAAATAATTTGGGTCCAGGAGAGGCTGCCTTAAAGGGTTAGCGGTTGCCAGTCGTACATATCCTTTGCTTTTTGGATGCAACAAAAATAGAGCAACATCAAATGAACTGTCAGTTGTTCGGGTCAAAAGTTCTTGTTTTACCTGGAAAATATCGTGTATGTTTCATTTATATACTTTGTCTATAGAGTGTCTATATGCCATTTTGTTTTTCTTTGTTGAAATAGTTATTTGTTTTTATAGTAATTAGGATTATAACACAATGTTAACTGCTGTATCACAATTTTGACTATTTTACCTATTATGTCTGTTTGATTTGCTCACACATTGTTGTCAATATAATGGAAATATATGCGACTCTCATACAAAGGAGAAGGTTTAGCTAGCTATAAAACCTTTTTTAATCCACCACTTTTACACAAGAAAATGTCTGTACCAAGTCAGAAATATGACAGCTGTTTTCCATTCGTTTGATGTGTTTCAGCTTTTGATTTTGCCATTTGATAAAGGACTTTCCGTTATGAATTTTCCTTGGAAATCGGTATTTTTTCTATTTTACCTTTTTCAGATTTTAAATATAAAGTTTTTGTTTCAATCGAATGACAAAGCATGACTTGCTGTCAATCAGATGAAAATCAGTTCTAAATAAACAAAGGGTAGCATATCTTTATGTAAATACGTTTTTCATTAAGTTATTATTGCATATAAATCAATAACAGCTATTTCCTTCTCAGTAAACTAAAAAGGGTAAAATTGGTTTATCATGATTAGTAATATGAATCTGTATTAGTATGATATAAATATATGACTAACACACATATGCATTACAATCAACCAAATTATCATGTCCTGCAGATGATTATTAAATCCTTAGTTGCTTTCAAAAAATTATATTTGTCTCTAACCTAAATGAAAGTTCCGATATCTTCACAAAAACAAATGAGTCCGTCATACGGTGAAATTAAAGCTTTTTCAGTTTTCATCGAGTCTTATATGTTTTAGTCTCTGATGCATGATTTTTATTATTAATTGTTTTTGGCTTTTAACTAGCTTTCTGTAATTGCAAGTACTCTCAAATTGTACTTTCGTGTTAATTTGACTTGTTGACACAATTTGTAATGCATTTCGGTTATTCAATGTTTACTAATTTTGTGTTATATTTCGTCTTACTTTTTCTAATATGTAAAACTTTTGATAATTATTTAGTATGACGATAAATTTTCAACTCTGTACTTGTACTATGAACAACAAATTTATTTTGTAAAAAATGTTTCTGTACTCCTAACAACAAAATTATTATATTTAAATTTACCTGTGTACGTTACTTTATTTAATGCGATTTTGTCCTAGATTAAAGTTATTTTTTGACATTGATACATCTTTTTATTTATATTGTGTCATCAATCAAACTTATTCGTTCAGTGTATATTTACTTGTTTTTGTGTATGTTTTTGTTTGAGTAAAGCAACTTCAATTGGTATTTTATTATGTGTCT
>JAASAO010000440.1:0-23132 GCA_017311375.1 Mytilus coruscus | reverse complement strand
TTTATCCGAGGTATACGCCAGTGACCGAGGGAAACCGAAGGACTACGTGAAATTGAATTACCAATAAAAAGCATTTCATATAGTTGCCTATTATCACAAATTGCTTCAAACAGACACTTTCCGGATGTTTTTTCACTTTTAGAAAATGCTCAAATGTTATTGCTATAACATCTAATATCGTATCGTAAGGGTCTAGATGGGGTCCTTTATTTCTGTATTCTTCATTTTGTAGACCATTTTTATTCTAATCTTTATTTCTTTTGCCCATTATTCTCTATTCTTTATATTTCAGTACCATGCTATCTTGATTTCTTTTGTCCATTATTCTCTATCCTTTATATTTCAGTACCATGCTGTCTTTATCTCTATTGCCCATTATTCTCTATTCTTTATATTTCAGTACCATGCTGTCTTTATCTCTATTGCCCATTATTCTCTATTCTTTATATTTCAGCACCATGCTGTCTTTATCTCTATTGCCTATTATTCTCTATTCATTATATTTCAGTACCATGCTGTCTTTATCTCTATTGCCCATTATTCTCTATTCTTTATATTTCAGTACCATGCTGTCTTTATCTCTATTGCCCATTATTCTCTATTCTTTATATTTCAGCACCATGCTGTCTTTATCTCTATTGCCTATTATTCTCTATTCATTATATTTCAGTACCATGCTGTCTTTATTTCTTTTGTCCATTATTCTCTATTCTTTATATTTCAGTACCATGCTATCTTTATCTCTTTTGCTCATTATTCTCTATTCTTTATATTTCTGCACCATGCTATCTTTATTTCTTTTGCCCATTATTCTCTATTCTTTATATTTTAGTACCATGCTATTTTTATTTCTTTTGTCCATTATTCTCTATTCTTTATATTTCAGTACCATGCTGTCTTTATTTCTTTTGCCTAATTGTTTCTTTTCTTTATTTTGTTTACCATTTATTCTGCCCTTTTTGCCCATTATTCTCTATTTTGTGAACCCGGCCCATTCAGATCCTTTTATGGCACTGGTTGATTGAAATGAAAATACTGATGAAAATAACTGTTCATTTCGCCATTCCTCTTTTATCATAGATATAAGAAGATGTGGTATGAGTGCCAATGAGACAACTCTCCATCCAAGTCAAAATTTATAAAAGTAAACCATTATAGGTCAAAGTACGGTCTTCAACACGGAGCCTTGGCTCACACCGAACAGTAAGCTATAAAGGGCCCCAAAAATTACTAGTGTAAAACCATTTAAACGGGAAAACCAACGGACTAATCTATATAAAAAACGAGAAACGAGAAACACTTATGAACCACATCAACAAACGACAACTACTGAACATCAGATTCCTGACGTAGGACAGGTACATAGTTTTTATAGTCTATTCCTGTTAATTTTAAAGGCGAAACAGACTTCTGTGGTCTAGAATGAATGCATTCCATCTGAATGTTCGTGGCTTCTCAAAAGTAGCTCGTTTGTTTTTCTATTCTGTATAGAACGTATTTGTTCGTAGGCTTTTCTCGTCCTGTGTCATAATCCATTCAAAATTAAAAAAATTGAATTAGAGTGTAATTTCAAACGGGGAATGCGTCACAGAAGAGACAACAACCCGACCAAAGAGCAGAGAACAGCCCAAGGCCACCAATAAGTCTACACAGCGAGAAAATCCCGAACCCGGAGGCGGCCTTCAGCTGGCCCCTAAACAATAATATATATATTAGTTCAGCGAAAATGGACGCCACACTAAACTTCGAAACATATAAATGAACCAAAATTAAAAAACAAACAAGACTAACAAAGGCCAGAGGCTCCTGACTTAGGACAGGCGCAAAAATGCGGCGGGATTACACATGTTTTGTGAGATCTCAACCCTCCCCCTGTACCTCTAGCCAATGTAGAATAAACATACGCACAGCAATACGCGTACGCACAGTAAAATTCAGTTCAAAAGAAGTCCGAGTCCAATATAGAATATGTAACAGAAGAAACTAAGCAAAATGACAATAATCAACATAATTTAACAAAGGAGTCTGGACTACTAGCAGTTACTGACATGCCAGCTCCAGATCTCAATTAAACTGATTGAAAGATTATGTCTTCATCATATAAAAATCAAGCACAATCCCTCCCGTTAGGAGTTTAGAATCATACCATCATAAAATATACGAGAAGAACACAACCCGTATCATGCCAACAACTGGTTTTAGAATAAATGTGTTTATTTCCGATGCAAAGAACCTATGAGTGAATCAATATTAATTCCAAAAAAATCCATCTTTAATGACCTGACAACAGTATCGTAACTATATCCCTTCTTAATAAGTCTGTTTAAAGGTTTGGTTAGTTTTTGAGGTGAATGACGACATGTTTGTGCTTTGTAAAGAATATTACCATAAAAGATGGGATGTGAAATACCTGAACGTATAAGATGTCTGCACGTTGATTTATATATATGAATGATGTCCTTGTACCGATGATAAAATTTAGTAAATGTTTTGACAAGTTTGGGATATCGAAAACCCTGGTATAATAATTTTCAGTAATACAGAGATTTCTTTCGTTAAAATCAAATACGTTGTTACATACACGAGCAAATCGAACAAGTTGAGATATATAAACACCATAGGATGGTGACAAGGAACGTCACCATCTAAAATGGATAATTACCAAATAGGAAATTAAAATTGTCTCTTTTATCGTAAAATTTAGTATTAAGCTTTCCGTTAAGAATATAGATATCAAGATCCAGGAAAGGGCAGTGTTCATTGTTAGTATTAGCTTTAGGGAGCTACCATTTGATTTTTTATGGGGGGCTAGGATGAAAAATTTTGTCCTGCCTTTTTATTTTCCCCTCTATTCGGTCCTGCCTTTTATTTTCACTCTATTCGGTCCTGCCTTTTTTTAAGTTTATCCTGACTTTTTTTACATAAATCGTCATCCTGCCTTTTTTTTGCAAATAATCTCATCCTGCCTTTTTTAACTCAAAACTCCTGTCCTGCCTATTTTTTCAAATTTCATCCTAGCCTCCTAGTCCGAAAACTGCATAAGGTCAAATAACCCGATATAAATATGAATATAACTACATAGCGAGAAATAGCTGTCAAATTCATGTTCATCGATTTGACTCAAATAGCGATAGCGTGCAATTGGAATTTTCAAGGTCTGTTTGATTTCATGTTATAGATTAAACATTTTACCTGTATAAGAATGATTTTTGTGAATAAAATCAGTTAACGAAATGATTCACCCTTGTCCCTTTCAATGTTGACATTCTTTTCCTTTTAATAGCTAAACACGTCTAGAACATGCGTAACCCATTTCCAGATAAGGGGTTGAATTGAAGGTCACATGAATACGGATTTAAAGAGGTTAATTAACTTATTGACTTGCAAGTCAATAATACATCAGCAATGTTTTTGAGCTTATGTTGACAAATTTGAGCCAAACTGACTGCTTGTAACGAAATATTATTTCATAATTCCGCTTTTATTAATACTTGAATCAAAAGGGCATCGTATTTAAATTTTTTGTCTAAATCGTAGCTTATGTCATTCTAAATGGGAAAAAAAATCGTTTCCATTTGTGCTCTCTATAAACAGGGATCCAGTTTGCCATATAAGGATACTTCTCAAAAAATGAAAACAACTCGTTGAATAATTTCATGCGTCCGAAGCGCTTTTCTGGATTTACCTTCATCTGGAACGCTCCGAATATTTGAAAGCCAAGAATGTATAATTCCGAAACAGTTGAAGAGCTATATGACAAGAAGAAAAATTACCTAAAAAATAGCCAAATCCATCTAAGGTCAACTTTGCCAAAATATGGTTCTAAAATCGTAGACGGTTTATGAAAACTATCCATTTTCATTATAACAACAACGATGTCTCCATTCTTCAAGTTCAGTTCGTGATGAAAAAACCAGCACTGTTATTACAAATTTAAAATGAAATATGAACACGAATAAAAAAATCTATCATTGTTTTGGAATAGCTAGAAAAATAAGGAGAGGAAGTATGATTGCCAATTAAAACAACTATCCACCATAGTCCAAATGACGTGAATATAAGTAACTACAGGTCCATATAGCCTACGGCCTTCAACAATGAACAAATCCCATATAAAAGTCCGCTATAAAAATCCTCACATGACAAAATATAAAACTGTTGCGATTCAAATCAGTAAAACCAATTACGGACCGATATATGACAAAACAATTGTAACCAGTAAAACCAACGGTCCGATACATGACAAAACAATTGAAACCAGTAAAACCAACGGGCTGATATATGACAAAACAATTGAAACCAGTAAAACCAACGGCCCGAGATATGACAAAACAATTGAAACCAGTAAAACCAACGGCCCGAGATATGACAAACAATGTTAAAAATTCCACGCTTGACTCCCCGCTCATGCAATCATGAGTTTTACGATTAATCAGGTAAGGAAACAGTGATTACTATTATCAGTGTTTTATCAAATGAAAGAAGGTATAATCAGGAAAGCTTCGAGAAAACATTCAAACACGAAGGCATCAAACCTTCAGTTACTGTTATTGTCGTGCTTCAAATCCAACAAACAAACAGAAGATGGTCATGACTTGCATGAAACAAACATTGAAATGAAGTCTGAAGCCAAAACTGATGACATACGAGATATAGATATGACATCTCACTGAATCAGATGAATCAAGTGTTCGAAACTTCTACTGAAAAAATCGATACTGATGTACAACTATTCATCATATTATTAAAATCTCTAGATTTTCATGACATGTTTGAAATACAGAATTACCCAAATCTTGTAACCCCTGATATTTTCGACCCCCCTCCCCCATCTTAAGTGTTGAAAAGTTGGACATCCCCTATCCATTACCAAAAGCCCCCCTTAATTTCCGCCTAGTCCTCTTCGAGTTACAAATGAACGATCTCATTGAAAGAGTGGACTTTTAAATTATTATTCACCATGAAACTATAATGATATAACAATACGCAATATACTTAAAAAAAACTTTAATTTAGGAACAAATAGGGGCCAAATGACTCACTTTTCGGGGCGAATTCACCCGGAGAAAAAAACAACACGTTTAATACTAACTTACGGAAGTTTTTATCTAATAGTAATCGCAGTTACTGAAAGCTACAACTAGTAAATAAATAATGTTCTACCAGACTAAAGTATCAATCAGTACACATGCATACAACGGATTTAATGTAAAGACGTCATAGACAATATGAGAAACTTGTATGCAGTACAGACAGGTTGAAGGACCATAAGTCTCTATTCTGCAGACCTCATTCAGACTCATTATAATTGGTTTTCACTTTGTTTGTTTTTTGTTTTTTGTTTTTTGTCTTAAGTTTTTAGTTTTTATACTTTTCACAATTTGACATTTGACAAGGTTAGTTATGTAAATAAGAAATCTGGTTATGTAAACCATAAATCGAAAACGATGTTCACACAAATCTATACTACCACTACTGGAAGTGCTCCAAAGATTTACGGAGGACTGCAGAATATCACAAGAAATCAGACCATTACCATCCCCTGTCCCTGATATCCCTGATGGCGGGAGTGTCGGATGATTTCCTCAAGAAGATTTTGAGGTTGTGCTTCAGTGTTAAAGAACCTGCAGAACCAAAATTGAAAGCGTTAAAACTCCTTGTTACAATGTTACTGATAGATTATTTTCTAACGTGAAAATAGAAGCGACTGATGCTGCTTATTCGGCAGAATTTTCTGATGCCTTCGTCAAGTACGACATTCGTTCTGACAACTCTGTTCCACTGTCATGGTTTTGGATAGACTCTATTGAAGACATTGTCAAATCTTGTTGTGGAGATAAAAATGTGTTAATGATGCAACAGTCAGTTTGGAAGAATTCTTGAGAGATGGTAACTTGTCTAAATTACAATGACTTCTTGAAAAGCTAATTTATTTTTTTGCTTGTCTCCTGCCTTATTTAATACAGCCTAAACACCAATTTCGAGTTGTTATTTATGAAGCAGTTACACAGGTTGACCCCTAGTCACTCCAATCAGCTATACAAATGTCATTGAACAATCAGTTCTTTCTGTTATGTAATAACATTTAGCCTTGTTGCATTTAGCAATTGTATGCTGAAATCTTGGGACTTAAGATTAATATAGAAAAAAACAAGTGTTATTTGGATAGGTAGCAAAAAACATAGCCAGGATCAAATTTGTGTAAAGTGGGGATTGAAATGGGGCTCCAGTACATTTAAGCTCCTTGGAATTACTTTTCAGTCGACCTAGATAGAATGATTAATTTAAATTATAGGCCAGTTTTAGATAACATAGACAACACTTTGAAAAATGGTCAAAACAGTATCTCACCCCTTTGGAAGATTACCATTTTAAAACTTTAGTCATATCTAAATTAAATCATCTGTTTCTCTCTATCCCTAGTCCAGATGAGAATATGTTACGTAATTTAACAAATAAAATGTATGCTTTTATCTGGGATAATAAACCTGATAAAGTCAAGCGAGATCTTTTATGTCAAGATTATTATATGGGTGGTTTAAAATGCTAAATTTAAAAGCATTTATACAGGGACTGAAACTTACATGGGTAAGGCGGCTGTATAATTGAATTCAAAGTGGGTGAGATTAGTCTCTATTGTGGAGCAAATAAATTTTAGTGAACTAAGTTATATTGGGCCTATTAAAGGTCATCAAATAAATTTTGGCAGGAGGTTTTGATGCTTGGAAAACCCTTAATCAAATTAGAAAACCAAGATGTATTGATGAAATTCTATCTTATTCTTTATGGGAGGTAGAAAACATTAAAATTGGTGGTTCAAGAGTCTACTATAAAACTGGGCAAGCGCTGGAATTTGGACAGTGCATGACTTGTTAGATTATCAGGGCAAAGTTATGTCATTTCAAAATTTCCAACAATTATATCAATTTAGGCCAAATATTTTACATTATTATGGAATAGCACACTAAACTTAATGAGTGGTTAAACACGATCAATATTGAAGTAAAGGAGAAAAAATCAAGCAATACTACCTTTTAACATAAGTATCTTCTTGGAATCAAAAAGGTTCAAAGGACATGTACAAAGTATTGAATGAGAAATATATTACTTTTGCTGCAAAGGAAAATGGGAGAACCATCTTAATATGACTGGTATTAACTGGAAAAAAATACACACTTCGTGTACAAAATATACTAGAAGCACTAAGCTTTGCTGGTTCCAATATAGAATTATACATAGAATTTTAGGAACTAATTCACTACTTTACAAGATGAAAATAAATAGTAGCAACATATGTACATTTTGCAAAACAGGACAAGAGACCATAGAACATTTATTTTGGAGCTGTCCGATGGTGCCAGTCTCTGGCATGCACTAAACATCTGGATTTTGAAATGACAAATATTGAACTGCCTTTGAATATTATGATTATTCTATTTGGTATCTATGAAAATGTTAAATTGAATTTTGTTAAAAATAAGATTATTCTGCTTTCAAAATACTATATTTACCGAACAAAATTACAAGAAGTTTTGCCAAATTTAAATGCTTTAAAAACTATTTAAAGGCACACTTGAACTTAGAAAAATACATTTCATTTAAAACCTCTTTGTAGATGAATATGACAAATACTGGAGTCCCTGGGCCCTATTATAGAATAAATAATAAATGTCGAATTTTGATTGAAACACCACTAATAGATATTGCAAGAACAAATAAGATTCCAATGTTATAAGAAAATTATTTATTTTCAACCTATTGTTGCACCATCATATATTCAATTGTTGTTTAATTATTTAGAATACTTCCTTTGTGTGACTATGCCATTCTGTATACCTTTGTTCATACATGTTGTGCTAGTCTATTTGTTACAATAAAGAAAATTCATTATAAAAAAAAAAAAAAAAAAAACCATTTAGCCTTGTGACAATCAGACATACACGACAGAATCTGGGTCCGTTTGCCCAATATCATGTTCGCTCCCCTTCATGTTTGCCCCCTTTCAGGTTCACACCCTAAACACCCTTTTTGTTGGTTTTGTGTTGAATAATTTTTTTAATTGTGTAGTTCATGTAGTTTGTATTAGTGTGTTGCTAATTAAATAAGTTTTTTTTTTATTGTTTTAAAATAAAATGACATTTTAAAAACGCAAATGGTTTCCTTTTATAGTGTTTTATTAATTATTTTTTCCAAATGAATAATAATTAAAAAATTGTCATGATGATCATGGCAAAGTTCATTCATCTAAGACTTGTAAAAGAAAGGCGGAAGATACCAAACGGCTATCAAACTTGTCACAATGATCATGATGATTTTGCCATAACACCGAATATCACAAAAACGGGGCCACAAATCACATGTGTTCATGGTGTTGCATGTCAGCTATAAGTACCTACAGATATAAAAAGAAGAAGATGTGGTATGATTGGTTACAATGTACTAAATACAGTTTCATGGGCGCAGCCATTTGTGAAGGGAACGTTCATGACATAGAAATAAAAATTATAGCTGGCTATCTGTGGTTGTTATATTATTTGCATATTTTTCCCTGAAAACCATTATGAATAAAATGTCATGCAATATTAAAATAAGAAGATGTGGTATGATTGCCAATGAGACAACTCTCCACAAAAGACCAAATGACACAGACATTTAAAACAACTATAGGTCGTCATACGGCCTTCAACAATGAGTAAAACCCATACTGCATAGTCATCATTCTATAAAAGGCCCCGAAATGACAAATGTAAAACAATCCAAACAAGAAACTAACAACCTGATTTTTGTACAAAATAATGAACGAAAAAACAAATATGATATACAGCAACAAACGACAACCACTGAATTACAGGCTCCTGACTTGGGACAGGCACATATAGAATGTGGCAGGGTTAAACTAGTTGGATGGCGCCAACCCTCCCCCTAACCTGGAACAGTAGCATTTATTTCTATATATTAAGAAGATTGAAGGTACCAACATCAGTCAGGGGAATAACTAGAATGAGTGATTTGTTAAATCACTTATTCCAGTAACATTTTGTCCAGAAATATTACAAGTAAGAGTAGTCTTTCTTTAATAATACCTATTTAAGTAGTACAAATAAATCACTACACTAAGTGATTTTTTTTTTATTGTAGCTTTAGATATATTCTACATGTATTAATGATCCTGGGACTAATTATGATGCTAAAATTATCAGAACCAACGTACATGTATGTGTTTATATATACATGTAGGATGAATGGTCATGTCAGGTGCTGACCCTGTACTGAATCTGGGATAATGTCATGAAAATCACATGTTTAAGTATCATACCTCTATTTTCTTCCAAAAAATCACTTCTTGAAGTATTATCTTATTGATTACCACCACTATTTTCAACACCCACATTGACAGTTAAATTTTGCTCGCTAACAGTAGAATTTTATTATATAATCTGAACATGCTAAAAGCTTCAACCTTGAATTTTACAGGAAAAATACTCTCACTGCTGGGAAAAATCTGTTAACATGGTTAAGAAAGTATTAGATCATTATTTAAAGCCTTCATTATAGCAATTTTCCAACAAATTTAGCGGGGCCTCGGTGGCCGAGTGTCTAAGTAGTTACTACTGTAATCACTAGCCAGTCAACACTGAGGTTGTGAGTTCGAACCCGCTCGTGCGGGTGCACTCGACTCAATCTTAATTGACTAGGATTGTCAGTTTTCCTACGAAGGTCGGTGGTTTCTCCGAGCACTCCGGCTTCCTCCACCAATAAAACTGGCCGCCACGAAATAGCCCAAAAGCGGTGCTTAAAAGTGGCGTTAAAACACCAAAATCAAAATCAAATCAACAAATTTAGAATTTGCAGATGAATGATTGCATAAAGGCACAAACCTTGCTACTTAAAAAAGCAAAGGTCTATTTTTCAGTTTTACTAATCATTAGATATAATCTAAACCTGTATGTTTAAATTTTGGTAAAACTACTACAAAATCACAGAATTTCTAATTTGCTCCTAAATGCTTAATTTAAAATCACTTATATCAGTAATTCCACTGACTGAATATGTATATGTACTTATATATATATTAATATATGCTTTATATTTGGTGTTGTAATACAACTATTATTTATGATATAGAGTATTTATTTCCATATGTAAAGAAGCTTGAAAGTACACTATGAACAATGATGAAGGTAAAGAAGAACTGTAATTATATATTTGATTTATTTTTATTCATTATGATATCATACATTCCAAAATGTATTCAAAACAATTATATTTAATCATCCAATCATTAAGAAAAAACATTTAACATGTTTAAAAATTCCCGAATTTTTGTTCATGAAAAATATAAATATATCATGTATATTGATAATATATATACATCTGAAAACATCAAATAATTCAACTGGTATTTGAATATAAAAATAGGGTGCGAATGGACCCAGGGGGCAAACATGTGGGGTGTGAACGTGTAGGGCACGAACTTGTATTGGGAGCGAATGGACCCGATTACCTACATGACATAGGAAATGAACGGGAAAGTGCATGAATTCATAGGTCGTCTATTCAGATACATTTACCTAGATAACCAAAGAACAGTCAAAAATGAGCTTGTACCAAAAACAATATTTTATGTTTTCTTAATTAGTAAATTATTATAAAAAATATTATTGTAATGTATTTGTCAATTTTACTTACAAACAAAATTGTAATTTCAATTTCAAACATCTGCTTTTCATGACTTGTATGCAAGTTCCTGGTATAACAATATGTCGGACATAATTATGCAGAGTTTATCCAACTTTTTCATAATTATATTCACCATATTGTTTTACAAGGGACTCAAACAAATCATAAAACCACAATTCAGGTCATTCAGATTTTATGGAGGTTTGAAGATTTATTTTATTGATAATTGTAATTAGGTGTCAAAGTTAAGCAAAATTTTCTGTCAAAGTCCAGCTGAAAAATTGTTTCTGTGTTAAACTTTGATGCCTATGAAGTCGTGGAAGGCGTAAGAATAAAAATGAAAATCGCCTTTTAAGACATCATAATTATTTGGACTATGTGTAAAGCAAGCTAGTTAGTACATGTAATTAAATTCCTATCATTTTTTTTTTCAATGTGCGTATAGGGTACATTTAATATAAAAATAAGAAGATGTGGTATGATTGCCAATGAGACAACTCTATACAAGAGACCAAATGACACAGAAATTAACAACTATAGGTCACCGTAGTACAGCCTTCAACAATGAGCATAGCCCATACCACATAGTCAGCTGTAAAAGGCCCCAAAATGACAAATGTAAAACAATTCAAACGAGAAAACTAATGGCCTGATTTACATGTATGTACAAAATAATGAACGAAAAACAAATATGATATACAGCAACAAACGACAACCACTGAATACAGGCTCCTGACTTGGGACAGGCACATACAGAATGTGGCGTGGGTAAATTGTACATATATCTTGCCCATACGTGACAAGTCAGATGCTTCATACTTTGTATCACGCCTATTTTCTTGTGACACAACTGTATTTTTATGACTACCATCAGAAGCTGATCATTATTCCATATAAGGCGTATGGATGGGGGTGGGGTGTTCTTTCTATATTTAAATTTTTTAGACCATTAATTTTCTCTATTTACTTTTGCCCTTTATCATGTTTATTTTTAGCACCCTATTTATATTTTGGCCAATTTTTTTATTTATCGTGTGAATTTTTCCCAATTTTTTATTTTTAGTAGCCTATTCTTTTTTGGCCCTTTTCTCTATTTATCATGTGAATTTTTCATTCTTTAAACTGCATATTACACAGACCCTCATATAGTATAACAGAGGCGTGAGGCCATCAAATGAAACACACCTAAAATTGTGCATGCATACAATAAAATAAAATTGAGAATGGAAATGGGAATGTGTCAAAGAGACAACAACCCGACCACAGAACAGACAACAACATGAGGTCACCAATAGGTCTTCAATGCAGCGAGAAATTCCGCACCGGGCGTCCTTAAGCTGGCCCTAAACAAATATATATACTAGTTCAGTGATAATGGACGTCATACTAAACTCAAATTATACACAAGAAACTAAAAGTAAAAATAATACAAGACTAACAAGGCCAGAGGCTCCTGACTTGGGACAGGCGCCAAAATGCGGCGAGGTTAAACATGTTTATGAGATCTCAACCTCCCCTATACCTCTAGCCAATGTAGAAAAGTAAACAATACGTACATTAAAAGTCAGTTAAAGAGAAGTCCGAGTCCGATGTCAGAAGATGTAACAAAAGAAAATAAACAAAATGACAATAATACATAAATAACAACAGACTACTAGCAGTTAACTGACATGCCAGCTCAGACCTCAATTAAACTGATTGAAAGATTATGTCTTCATCATATGAATATCAGGCACAATCCCTCCGTTAGGGGTTTAGTATCATACCATCATAAAATATATGAGAAGAGCATAACCTGTGTCATGCCAACAACTGGTTTTAAATAAATGTGTTTAGTTCGATGCAAAGACCCTATAAGTGAATCAATATTAAAGCCAAAATATGCAATCTTTAATGACTCCTAATGTTTTCCAAGTTAATTCATTTTCAGGATAGAGACTTTACACGTTTATCTTTTGACTGTCATGACTGTCAGTCAGGGTACTACTTGTACATGTTATTTTGTTTTCCTGAAGAAGTAAATAATAATATACTTATATAAGTAAATTTGTTATATATTCATATTTTCTTATAAGGTTTGAATAATCTCCCTTAATTTCCTCAAAAATTTACTTGTATAAGTAATTTTTTTTACAATCATAAAATTCTAAACTTTTGGGATGTAAAACATGCCTTAAACAATTTTTCTCTAGTTAGCTTATAATTTTTATTAGAGTTCAAGGTTTCATCTCATTAATTCAACAAAAAACTAATTGCACAAAGATCTTAAGTAATTCATAAGGCCTTCAAAATTGCCCTTGGAGGTTTGTAAATGAGCAGTGTTTTGAAGATAACAGACAAATGAGATTTTCATTGTCCATGAAATTACACTTAAATGATTAGTAAAGACATGATCATCTGCAAAGGACAGACAATTAAAATTCTCTATTAGAGCAAAGAAGTCCTGAGAAATTCACGAAAACAAGATAGTATGACTTTTTACTTGTATAAGTAAACAAATTTTAATGTCTAAGGAACATAACTAAGTCAATAAAATAATTTACCTATACAAGTAAATAAAATACACTTGTATAAGTATCTTACAAATTTACTTTTATAAGTAAATTAATATTTACTTCTTCAAGTAAATAAAAATAACTTGTACAAGTAGTACCCTGACTGACTGTTTTACCAATGCATATATAACATGTATAAGTTTTAATATTTTTTTACAAATATTTAATAAATTGTACTAGAAGAACAGCAAAGTCTGACATATAAATTTTTTATATTTAATATTAAGGGTAATTTCAGTGTTGAAACACTTTTGACCTAAGACTGTACAAACACCTTCCTCAGATTGCTTACTATATCAAAACTTAGTTGGTCACATCCGCGAGCAACATTATAAAAATAAGGAGATGTGGTATGATTGCCAATTGGACAACTATCCACCAAAGTTAAAATGAAGTCAATGTAAGCAATTATAGGCAACTGTACCACCGTCAACAATGAGAAAACCCATACCATATAGTCGGCTATAAAAGGCCCTGACATGAAAAATATGAAACGATTCAATTGAGAAAACTAAAGACCTAATGCAAAACAAAACAATTTATGAAAAACAAATATGACAAGACATGAACCAACAAAACTACAGGCTCGGACTTGGGACAGGCACAAAATGAATGAGGCAGGGTTAAACATGTTTGTGAGTGCTCAACCATCCCTAACCTGGCAGTGGGGCAGTGGTGTTACAGCACAACATAAGAACAGACTATAAAATTAGGTGAAAAGGGCTTAACTTGATTGTTTATATTTCAGTCATTCTATAAATTGTTAAACTGTAGGATAGTTTCTGGAGTGTAGGTAGCGCCCAGAAACAAATAAGTCACCTACATTTCACAATTACTACATATGATTTTCTCTTTTCAACAGAAGATAATACCAGACAGTTACTTAAAGTTCAGGAGGCAAAAACTGAAGCAGAAATACAGGCAATCATTTCCCATCATTTGTTCTCAAAGCTTGCACCATCAGGATCATATATTTTGAATGCAGACTGTAATCCTTTGGGAGTCAACAAATGTCCGTGTGTGATGTCGAACTTGTCCTTGGGAACACATCTTTAGGTATATCTATGTACAAAAATATATGGAAAACTATGCCAAATGCTTATATACATGTATGTGTACAATGTACCCTACACACATATGACTCTTTTAAATTGGTTTTGAAGGAATCAAATCATAGCAGATGTATAGTTTAGTGCCCTAGAGAACCACCCACCTTTGGTAGAAAACTGTCAATTCTAGTCAATTAAGATTGAGTCGAATGTACCTGCCACATGCATGATTGGATTCCATTTAAAAACAACTCTTTACATGCAGAAATTATCTTTTACTTGATGAGCCTGTCAGTTTTTACAGTTAATTTGAAATATGCATAAACTGGAATAATTTGCAGATTAGGACATAACCTTGAAGTTGATCATTCTAAGTGTAAAAAGACCAATCAGGTTACGTAAGATTGTTGACCTTTGTCTGATTGTAAGCGTAATTAATGAATATTTGATTACAGAAAAATTCCCAAGGGTACTTTTTAAAGCTTTAGCGCACTAACTTACTGCCCAAGCGCACTGCTGAAATTAATATACCGGTACAAGAGAAAGGGATAATTGATCTATGAAAGAAAATTACAGAAAAATTTGTCAAAATATGGAAAAGTATTGAAAATAGCATTTGAAGATCAAAGGAAACACCAAAATCACTTAAATAGGTGATTATTGAAGTTTACAAATCACTACAATAGGTGATAATGAAATCACTACAATAGGTGATAATGAAATCACTACAATAGGTGATAATGAAATCACTTGTTTGAGTCATACCCCTGACTGTTGAACATTGTTTCCAAATTTAATGCTACCAACAAGATGATTATACTTTTTCAACAGAGTGACATCATATAACCCAAATAATTCAGTCATTACATTCCAAGAAAGTAAGTAGAAAACTTCAAAAAGATAATTTGCAGGGAGGGCTTGAATCATATGGGTTAGTCTAGACCATGTAGACTGCATATGATCTTGGCTCATTAATGAAATTGGAGTAATTTCCCTTTAAGGTAATAATAGACTTGTTTCAAATCAAATACCAATACTGGGCAATAGAAATGCAACCAAATTAACTTAGTCTTTGGACATGCAATTTCAGAACTACTGATTCAGCCAATTACACATATATTATACATATAAAAATAAGATGTGGTATGATTGCCAATGAGACAACTCTCCACCAGAGACCAATTAAATGACGTAGAAGTGAACAACTCTAAGTCACGGTACAGCCTTTAACATTGAGCAAAACCAATACCTGATAGTAAGCTATAAAGGCCTTAAAATGAAAATGAAATACAAGGTTAGCATCTATAGGTCACTGTACGATCTTCAACAATGAGCAAAACGCTTACCATATTAAAGGCATCGAAATGACAAATATGTAAAACAATTCAAACGAGAAAACTAACGGCCCGATTTATGTACAAAACAAAAAGCCAAAAGAAAATATGATATACAGCAACAAATGACAACCACTCAATTACAGGCTCCTGATTTGGGACAGACACATAATCCTCACCCTAACTTGGAACAGTGGTGTAACAGTACAATACAAGAACAAAATATAAAATTCAGTTGACAAGGGCTTAACTCGTCAGATCTATACAATGCACACAAAAACACAAAAAAAGAAAGAAAAAAAGTACAGATCTGAGAGTACATTTTTGTACTTGCAGTTACTAAAAGGTAGTTCGAAGCCAATAACTAATATAAAATCATGTGTCTATAACTAAAATATATCAATCAGTACCAACATCTAATAGATTTAGTGTAAAGACATCATTAACAGTCAGAAAAAAACATGACCTTGTGCAATGCCAAAAAAAAAGGTATGAACAAAATATATGTATTATGCATATGATTACTTATTTTCATTGAAAAATGATTTCTGCTTTTAAAGGAAACTATTTAGCATGGTATGGACATCCTCATATTATGATTGACAGATCTACCATTAAAGTTCAAATTGAAGAAAATGAAAGTGATGATGAGATTGAAGACAATGAGCAACAAGAACCTGGAACAAAAAGATTAAAAATGATGGTAAATGCAAATCAACAGAGTAAAATCAGTACCGGTCCTGATTGCAAAGATTCATATAGTCTCAGAGACACGCATAAAGATCATACTTTTAGAACTGAAAAGGCTTTGAGGCATGCTTTTGCTCAAACAATTACAAATGCTTTTTACCAAGCAAAACAGAACCCAGAAGTGGAAGATAGCTTTATTCCATCATTTTTAGTCTCTGATGTTAGATTGAAAATTCTGATGTATAATTGTAAAAGAGACAGACTTTATATATCAGATGATATGTTACTGTTTGAAGCCTGGAGTGAAAATGGTATAAATGTTGGTACAATGGTTTCAATATGGTTGGCATTAAATTTAGAAAATTTCAAACAAGATATAGTTGATGATGAAGTATATGAAACAATAGGACATGGAAAGTCTACCTTTCAGGAAAATTTGCACGAAGAAGTTTTGTTGATATACAAGCATCAATTGCAAAAACCTTTGCCGTGGAAAAAATGGCCTGATGCTACTTCATCTACAACATTAGGAAGAAGGGTAGTACGAACTCAAAAGTGGATTGAAACTTATGATAAGCTTGAGAGTTTGGCTGCAAACTATTTCACAGAAAGTACTGGTGAATGACCCTACCTAATGAAATATAAATGTACAAAAATTGAATAGACTGATTGATTTTCCTTTTTGTTCTGCAACTCAAATGGTCGTTTCTTAAATTGCTGTTATCAGCATCTAATATACCTATGGTTCATTATAGGTAATTACCAAACAAAATCTGTGTATTGGTAAACTGAGCATTTAAAGATTGGACTGTTAGCCTTATGATACCACTGGATCAGCGAAAATAGAATTGTCAGAGTACTCACAGATCTGTACTTTGTGTCTTTTTGTTGTTAGGGATGTATAAATACCCTGCCACGTCCAGGCTGTGTTTTGTTAGATATTTTTCTACTTTGTATCGATCTGATGAGTTAAGCCCTTTTCAACTGATTTTTATAGTTTGTTCTTATGTTGTGCTGTAACACCACTGTCCCAGGTTAGGGGGAGGGTTGAGTGCTCACAAGCATGTTTAACCTCACCACATTCTTTATGTGCCTATCCCAAGTCAGGAGCCTGTATGTAGTTCAGTGGTTGTCGTTGGTTCATGTCTGTCATATTTCATAAATTGTTTTATTATAAATTCGGCTGTTTGTTTTTCTCAATTGAATTGTTCCATATTTTTCATGTCGGGGCCTTTTAAAGCTTATTAGAGAAAACAACACAAGCGACATAAGTATCTACTTTATACATTAAATGTTACTTAACAATGGTATTTATGCGTATGAAGCATCAACTACATGTTATTTATACCTTTCAAGCGTCATTTCAACATACATTGTACGTTTGAAAGTGAAAATTATTAATTTGGATTGTCTTTCTTTTCCCAAAATCATTTTAGACCGTTAAACAGGTGAAAACTTATGTATTACGAACTTAATCACTGACTTTGCATCGTAAGATGGTAAGTCGGTGATTGTTTGACAGATTTAAATTTGTTTGACAGTAAGCTAAAAATACGATTTTATAGATAAAATGAAATATATCAGTATCTTTTAATATAAAGGTGACTATTTGGTACATTTTTTCCAAATTGATTATTTAAGTTTTCGGTGAAGACGACATTTGTATTTTACAATTTCAGTTGTTACGTTAATGTGCAATGTTATTTGTCAATCGATGAACATTTATTTAGATTACTAAAGGATCTTTGTAGAGTCCCCTGTCATCAATTCCAATCTTTTAAATGCGTTGCAGCACATACTACAGAAATCGATCAAACTTAGAAGTTTTGCAAGGAAATAAATCAAGATTTTACATATAATTATAAGGAGTCAAAACAGATCTAAGAAAATGTAGCTGATGGCTGCAAAATTATTATTTTTTGCTTTCTGAAAGTTTATTTTCTTTCATGCAGAAAGAGCAAGAGCCATTACAACATATGAAAAGTAAATTTGCAGAAATGTAAATACCTATCTTCTTAATAAATTTTCTAAACTCTTATAAATGTTCTATACTATTTTACAGGAGTATACTGATATAAAAAAAATGCTTATTCACCTTTATTATGCCTTATTCCGTCATTGTTATCTTTAGTTTGTTTTAATTTTAAATGTTATAGTGATAAATGGGTTTAAAAAATAATCTATACGCGTCGTGCTCGTCTGGCTGTCTTTTGTTTGAATAGATATGACTGATTTTGCGGTCATCAATTTAAATTTTCAAATACAATTTTATTTTAACCAAAGACTAAAATTTGCATTTACTAAAAGAATGAATAAATTTTGTCGAACTGAAATCATTGATTTATACAAGAACTGCTCGGGTGTTACTTTTGGTTTTCTTGTGTTTTAAACAAAGCAAGACTAATAAATGTCTGACTTGCTGGTGTCGATATTTTAGGTAATCTGATACTTTATTGTGTCTTCATTTTACCTAGGATCTGTAGATATAAAAAAAGATGTGGTGTGATTGCCAATGAGACAACTCTTCACAGGAGACCAAATGACACAGAAATTAAAAAAATGGTCACAGTAGAGCCTTCAACAATGAGCAAAGCCCATACCGCATAGTCAGCTATAAAGGCCCAGAAATGACAAATGTAAACGTTTTACAATTCAAACGAAAAACTAACGTCCTAATTAATGTACAAAAAAATGAACGAAAAACAAATATGTAACACGGCACCAACGACAACCACTGAATTACAGGCTCTTGACTTGGGACAGGCACATATATACATAATGTGGCGGGGTTAAACATGTTAGCAGAGTCGCAACCCTCCCTAACCTGGAACAGTGGTGTAATAGTACAACATAAGAACGAACTGTAAAAATCAGTTGAAAAAGGCTTATCTGTAGATATTCGTTCTCAACAGTATTTCATGTACCTTGCGGGAACCAGCAAATATATTTGCTCTTCTCTTTATTTCATAGCAACGTTATGTTAAATATTTATATATGGCGTTTAAAGCCAAGGCGCAAGGATATGCTGTTTAAGTTTAACTTGGTTTAAGTTTAATTGGTAATTAAACTAAATTGATCTGTATGGGACTTGTGCCTAATTAGCTATAAAATATTTTGTTGATTGATATAGATCGTTACTCATCTAGTGTTAACTAGTTATATAAGTCCCTGACCTGTGAAGTTGAGCTGTAGGAGACTTTATATATTTGTTTGTCTGTCTGTCTGGTGGTCTTGTTTGTCTGTCTGTCTGTTGGTCTTGTCTGTATGTCTGTCTGGTGGTCTTGTCTAACTGTCTGTCTGGTGGTTTGGTTTTATTTCTGTCTGGTGGTCCTATCTGTCTGTCTGTCTATCTGTCTGTGTTGTGGTCCTGTCTGTCTGTTTGGTGGTCTTTTCTGTCTGTCTGTCTGTCTGTCTGTTTGGTGGTCTGGTCTGGTTGTCTTGTCTGTCTGTGTCTGCCTGGTGGTCTTGTCTGTCTGTCTGTCTGTCTGTCTGTCTGGTGTCTGTCTGTCTGGTGGTCTTGCCTGTCTGTCTGTCTGTCTGTCTGTCTGTGTGTTTTGTGGTCTTGTCTGTCTGTCTGGTGGTCTTGTCTGTCTGTCTGTCTGGTGGTTTGGTTTTATTTCTGTCTGGTGGTCCTATCTGTCTGTCTGTCTATCTGTCTGTTTTGTGGTCCTGTCTGTCTGTCTGGTGGTCTTGTTTGTGTGTCTCTCTGGTGGTCTTTTCTGTCTGTCTGTCTGTCTGTTTGGTGGTCTGGTCTGGTTGTCTTGTCTGTGTCTGCCTGGTGGTCTTGTCTGTCTGTCTGTCTGTCTGTCTGTCTGTCTATCTGGTGTTTCTGTCTGTCTGGTGGTCTTGTCTGTCTGTCTGTCTGTGTGTTTTGTGGTCTTGTCTGTCTGTCTGGTGGTCTTGTCTGTCTGTCTGTCTGGTGGTTTGGTTTTATTTCTGTCTGGTGGTCCTATCTGTCTGTCTGTCTATCTGTCTGTTTTGTGGTCCTGTCTGTCTGTCTAGTGGTCTTGTTTGTGTGTCTCTCTGGTGGTCTTTTCTGTCTGTCTGTCTGTCTGTCTGTCTGTTTGGTGGTCTGGTCTGGTTGTCTTGTCTGTCTGTGTCTGCCTGGTGGTCTTGTCTGTCTGTCTGTCTGTCTGTGTGTTTTGTGGTCTTGTCTGTCTGTCTGTCTATCTGGTGGTCTTGTCTGGCTGGCTGTCTTGTCTGGCTGGCTGTCTTTCTGATTGTCTTGTCTGTCTGTGTCTGTCTGGTGGTCTTGTTTGTGTGTCTGTCTGGTGGTCTTTTTTGTGTGTCTGTCTGGTGGTCTTGTTTGTGTGACTGTCTGGTGGTCTTGTCGGTCTGGTGGTCTTATCTGTCCGTATGTCTGTCTTTCTCGTGGTCTATCTGGTGGTATTGTCTGGCTGGCAAATGTCCATGACAAAATCCAGATCAAGTTCAATTTGTTTGGGTCTTATGAGTTTGACCGTGCAATTCTCTTATAAGCTGGATACTATCCACGCTAGCCTGTGTCCACACTTGTTTCATTCGATATTTCGTAAACGTATTTACAAAGTTCTTCCCAAAAATAACTTCGTTATTTTGTGTTCAACCTTACTGTGGATACTCGTTTAAAGAGATGTTTGGTACAATATGGCAAGGAGATAGCAACTCAGATGTTCCGTTAATTTTTCTTTCTAATGTTAAGATCATAGAAGGAACGAACCAATGGCATCTTTTATGTGTTTAAATATTTGGTGCGGAGGGCATTAAATTTCGCACAGACAATTTGATGAAGTATATATGAAGCAATAAAGAATCAAACTTTCAAAAAATCCTTTGTTCAACCACAAAAAATGAATGGTCGATGTCTAACAGAATAAACAATCAGATAACTAACTACCAGGGGGAATAATGTTGATTTTAAGCAACTATTGGTTACCGTATGGCCTTCATCACGGAGCTTTAGTCCAGACCCAAGGCTTAATTTCAGATTGCCTTAATTATGCACTGACGACTATAAACAAACAAGAACTATCTTGAAATAAGATATACGACACATTTATATGTTGGCGTGAAGTTTTGTATCAACCATAAATATTTATCATTTGATTTTTTATAATTTCACACATGTTGATTCTGACTTGACTATAAGGTATATCTGAAGGTTTTTTTCGGAGAAAAAAAAACCTTCAAAATACTAGTTATGATAACTATACGTCAAACACAGCTTTAAATTAGAGATACAACCTATTTTGGTGTGAATATCGTGGATGGACGGTCAACAAAGTGAGATGATATTTGTAATTTGAGATTTTTTAATTCAATTATAATAGTATAATAATAATATGCTTTGACTTAATTATTAACCCTTGGCATTTTAAACAAAGTATAACAGATGTATAGCAGTGTCTCCAGTTATTGAATCCTAAACTGGATATCAGCTCTTTATACCTTCCTTTAATTTGCTTCCATTAATTACGATTATTTTTCTTGAGATTTAATGGTCAATAATTTTAAGTTACCAGAATCACTAAATACTAAAAATCATTTTTCCTACAACAATGTTGTCTTAAATCAAATATCCTAATTAGATTAAGAAAAAATATGAAGATAATGGCGAAAATAGCTGAATGCATTTTAATATGTCATTTTTTTCGGAAAAGGAGACAATTCAATCTCAAATATAGTCTTAATTGTGATTTCTTACGTATACTTTATGTTTGACGTTAGTAAAGTCAGATATCGAGAATTCTCTAATATGAGTTTTGCATTTTTCTCATTGTTGAAGGCCATACGGTTGCCTATAATTGCTTACATCCACTTCATTTGAACTTTGGTGGATAGTTGTCTCATTGCAATTATATCACATCTCCTTATTTTCCGACCACAAAATTCGTATATTGGTATGACGTTGGCGTCGTCGTCGTTGTCCGAAGACACATTGGTTTTCGCACAATAACTTTAGTTTAAGTAAATGGATCTCTATGAAATTTTACTATTAGGTTCAATACCACAAAAGGAAGGTTGGGATTGATTTTGGGGGTTATGGTACCAAAAGTTAAGGAATTAGGGACCAAAAGGGCCAAAATAAGCATTTTGTAACTTCCAGACAATAACTTGTGTGTTAGTGTATGGATCTCTCTGACATTGTACCACAAGGTTCCATATCACAAAGGGAATGCTGGGATTGATTTTGGGTGTAATTGCCTCAAAAGTTTAGGAATTAGGGGCCAAAAAACAAGCATTTTTATAGTTTCATGACAATAACTTGTGTGTAAGTGTATGGATCTTTATGAAATTGTACTACAAGGTTCCATATCACAAAGGGAAAGCTGGAATTGAGTTTGGGGGTAATTGCCCAAAACGTTTAGGAATAAGGGGCCAAAAAGGGCCAAAAACAAGCATTTTTCTAGTTTCCAGACAATAACTTGTGTTCAAGTGTATTGATCTCTCTGAAATTGTACTGCAAGGTACCATACCACAAAGGGAAGGTTGGGATTGATTTTGGGGTAATTGCCTCAAAATTTTAGGAATTAGGGGCCAAAAAGGGGCAAAAAACGAGCATTTTCCTAGTTTCAGGACAAAACTTGTGTGTAAGTGTATGGATCTTTATGAAATTGTACTACAAGGTTCCATATCACAAAGGGAAAGCTGGGTTTGAGTTTGGGGTAATTGCCCTAAACGTTTAGGAATTTGGGGCCAAAGGGCAAAAACAAACATTTTACAGTTTCAGACAATAACTTGTGTCAAGTGTATGGATCTCTCTGAAATTGTACTGCAAGGTACCATACCACAAAGGAAGGCTGGGATGAGTTTGGGGTGATGAATCATAAGGGGTTCAAAAATTG
>JAASAO010000124.1:0-25869 GCA_017311375.1 Mytilus coruscus | reverse complement strand
TTAGCAATTTCGAATAAAACAACGTTTTTCTATTGCAAGGAGAGTCTTAAAAAAGTCGAAACTAGTGACAAAGTTTGCAGGTAAGTGAATCATCCAATCTGTGAAGAAAGATGCTTTTAATTAACCTAACAATGTAACTTCATATTTCAGACAATTAGTTGTAAACCCTTTCGAACAAATATAACTGCATTCTTAGTTACTGATTATTTTTATAAAATCTGAATGAAAAAATATATAGTATAATTCTGTTTTTCCATCATACATTGATTACTTACTTCATCAATATACAATTTTTGACTATTTTTATTATTAATTTCAGGAGAATTTTCAAACTCGTCGAATAATCTCACAAAATAAGAAGCAAAAGATCGGCGACTTTTTTAGCAGGTATATTCAAATGACCGTTAGAAAAATAGCAAAACATCAAGATCAAGATAATCAACTGTACAATTAGTCTATCTAATATAACGGCACTGTTGAGTGCGGTTTAATTTTGTTGAAAATATTGACTCAAAAACGTAGGCACGTAAAACAATCTCATCCATCAGCAATTTCCGAATAAAACAACGTTTTCTATTGCAAGGAGAGTCTTAAAAATAGTCGAAATTAGTGACAAAGTTTGCAGAAAAATAAATCAGCGCTTTTGTGAAAAAGATGCTTTTAATTAACCTAACAATGGTAACTTCATATTTCAGACAATTAGTTGTAAACCCTTTCGAACAAATATAACTGCATTCTTAGTTACTGATTATTTTATAAAAATCTGAATGAAAAAAATATGTATAGTATACCCTGTTTGCAATCATACATTGATTACTTACTTCATCAATATACAATTTTGACTATTTCTTATTATTAATTTCAGGAGAATTTTCAAACTCGTCGAATAATCTCACAAAATAAGAAGCAAAAAGATCGGCGACTTTTTTAACAGGTATATTCAAATGACCGTGAGAAAAAAGCAAAACATCAAGATCAAGATAATCAACTGTACAATTAGTCTATCTAATATAACGGCACTGTTGAGTGCGGTTTAATTTTGTTGAAAATATTGACTCAAAAACGTAGGCACGTAAAACAATCTCATCCATTAGCAATTTCGAATAAAACAACGTTTTCTATTGCAAGGAGAGTCTTAAAAAGTCGAAATTAGTGACAAAGTTTGCAGAAAAATAAATCAGCGCTTTTGTGAAAAGATGCTTTTAATTAACCTAACAATGGTAACTTCATATTTCAGACAATTAGTTGTAAACCCTTTCGAACAAATATAACTGCATTCTTAGTTACTGATTATTTTTATAAAAATCTGAATGAAAAAAATATATAGTATACCCTGTTTTCCATCATACATTGATTACTTACTTCATCAATATACAATTTTGACTATTTTTATTATTAATTTCAGGAGAATTTTCAAACTCGTCGAATAATCTCACAAAATAAAAGCAAAAGATCGGCGACTTTTTAACAGGTATATTCAAATGACCGTTAGAAAAAAGCAAAACATCAAGATCAAGATAATCAACTGTACAATTATTCTACCTAATATAACGGCACTGTTGAGTGCGGTTTAATTTTGTTGAAAATATTGACTCAAAAACGTAGGCACGTAAAACAATCTCATCCATTAGCAATTTCGAATAAAACAACGTTTTTCTATTGCAAGGAGAGTCTTAAAAAGTCGAAACTAGTGACAAAGTTTGCAGAAAAATAAATCAGCGCTTTTGTGAAAAGATGCTTTTAATTAACCTAACAATGGTAACTTCATATTTCAGACAATTAGTTGTAAACCCTTTCGAACAAATATAACTGCATTCTTAGTTACTGATTATTTTTATAAAAATCTGAATGAAAAAAATATATATAGTATACCCTGTTTGCCATCATACATTGATTACTTACTTCATCAATATACAATTTTTGACTATTTTTATTATTAATTTCAGGAGAATTTTCAAACTCGTCGAATAATCTCACAAAATAAGAAGCAAAAGATCGGCGACTTTTTATAACAGGTATATTCAAATGACCGTGAGAAAAAAGCAAAACATCAAGATCAAGATAATCAACTGTACAATTAGTCTATCTAATATAACGGCACTGTTGAGTGCGGTTTAATTTTGTTGAAAATATTGACTCAAAAACGTAGGCACGTAAAACAATCTCATCCATTAGCAATTTCGAATAAAACAACGTTTTCTATTGCAAGGAGAGTCTTAAAAAGTCGAAATTAGTGACAAAGTTTGCAGAAAAATAAATCAGCGCTTTTGTGAAAAAGATGCTTTTAATTAACCTAACAATGGTAACTTCATATTTCAGACAATTAGTTGTAAACCCTTTCGAACAAATATAACTGCATTCTTAGTTACTGATTATTTTTATAAAATCTGAATGAAAAATATATAGTATACCCTGTTTGCCATCATACATTGATTACTTACTTCATCAATATACAATTTTTGACTATTTTTATTATTAATTTCAGGAGAATTTTCAAACTCGTCGAATAATCTCACAAAATAAAAGCAAAAGATCGGCGACTTTTTTTAACAGGTATATTCAAATGACCGTGAGAAAAAAGCAAAACATCAAGATCAAGATAATCAACTGTACAATTAGTCTATCTAATATAACGGCACTGTTGAGTGCGGTTTAATTTTGTTGAAAATATTGACTCAAAAACGTAGGCACGTAAAACAATCTCATCCATCAGCAATTTCGAATAAAACAACGTTTTCTATTGCAAGGAGAGTCTTAAAAAGTCGAAATTAGTGACAAAGTTTGCAGAAAAATAAATCAGCGCTTTTGTGAAAAAGATGCTTTAATTAACCTAACAATGGTAACTTCATATTTCAGACAATTAGTTGTAAACCCTTTCGAACAAATATAACTGCATTCTTAGTTACTGATTATTTTATAAAAATCTGAAGAACAAAATATATAGTATACTGTTTTCCATTATACATTGATTACTTACTTCATCAGTATACAATTATTGACTATTTTGTATTATTAATTTCAGGAGAATTTTCAAACTCGTCGAATAATCTCACAAAATCAGAAGCAAAATTTTGGTGACTTTTTAAACAGGTATATTCGAATGACTAGAAAAAGCAAACTCAAGATCAATCTAATCAATTGTACAATTATTCTACCTAATATTATAGCACTGTTGAGTGGTTTAATTTGTTAAAATATTGACTAAAAAAAAAAGCAAAAAACAATCTTATCCATAAGCAATTGCGAATAAAAGAACATTTCTCTATTTCAAGTAGAGTCTATTAAAAGTCGAAACTAGTGACAAAATTTGCAGATAAACAAATCAGCGCTTTTATGAAAAGATGCTTTCAATGAACATAACAATGGTAACTTCATATTTCAGACAATTAGTTTATAAACCCATTCGAACACATATATCTGCATTCTTCAGTTACTGAATATTTTTGTAAAAATATGAATGAAAAAAAAAACATATCGTATACACTGTTTTCCATTATACATTGATTACTTACTTCATCAATATATACAATTATTGACTATTTTGTATTATTAATTTCAGGAGAATTTTTAAATTCGTCGAATAATCTCAAAAATCAGAAGCAAAAATTTCGGCGACTTTTGAAACAGGTATATTCGAATGACTGTTAGAAAAAAGCAAAACATCAAGATCAATCTAATCAACTGTACAATTATTCTACCTAATATAACGGCACTGTTGAGTGTGGTTTAATTTTGTTGAAAATGTAGACTAAAAAAAAAGTAGGCACGTAAAACAATCTTATCCATAAGCAATTGCGAATAAAAGAACGTTTTTCTATTGCAAGGAGAGTCTTTAAAAGTCGAAACTAGTGACAAAGTTTGCAGAAAAATAAATCAGCGCTTTTATGAAAGATGCTTTCAATGAACATAACAATGATAACTTCATATTTCAGACAATTAGTTGTAAACTCCATTCGAACACATATATCTGCATTCTTAGTTAATGACTATTTTTGTAAAAATATGAATGAACAAAATATATAGTATACACTGTTTTCCATTATACATTGATTACTTACTTCATCAATATACAATTATTTACTATTTTGTATTATTAATTTCAGGAGAATTTTCAAACTCGTCGAATAATCTTACAAAATCAGAAGCAAAAATTTCGGCGACTTTTAAACAGGTATATTCGAATGACTGTTAGAAAAAAGCAAACCATCAAGATCAATCTAATCAATTGTACAATTATTCTACCTAATATAACGGCACTTTTGAGTGTGGTTTAATTTTGTTAAAAATATTGACTCAAAACAATCTTATCCATAAGCAATTGCGAATAAAGAACCTTTTTCTATTGAAAGGAGAGTCTTTTTTCAATCTTATCCATCAGCAATTGCGAATAAAAGAACATTTTCTATTTCAAGTAGAGTCTATAAAAGTCGAAACTAGTGACAAAATTTGCAGATAAACAAATCAGCGCTTTTATGAAAAGATGCTTTCAATGAACATAACAATGGTAACTTCATATTCCAGACAATTAGTTGTAAACCCATTCGAACACATATATCTGCATTCTTAGTTACGGATTATTTTTGTAAAAAATATGAATGAACAAAAATATATCGTATACAATGTTTTCCATTATACATTGATTACTTACTTCATCAATATACAGTTATTGACTATTTTGTATTATTAATTTCAGGAGAATTTTTAAATTCGTCGAATAATCTCAAAAATTCAGAAGCAAACATTTCGGCGACTTTTTAAACAGGTATATTCGAATGACCGTTAGAAAAAAAGCAAAACATCAAGATCAAGGTAATCAACTGTACAATTATTCTACCTAATATAACGGCATGGTTGAGTGTGGTTTAATTTTGTTGAAAATATTGACTCAAAAAAAGTAGGCACGTAAAACAATCTTATCCAAAAGCAATTGCGAATAAAAGAACGTTTTTCTATTCCAAGCAGAGTCTTTAAAAAGTCGAAACTAGTGACAAAGTTTGCAGAAAAATAAATCAACGCTTTTATGAAAAGATGCTTTCAATGAACATAACAATGGTAACTTCATATTTCAGACAATTAGTTGTAAACTCATTCGAACACATATATCTGCATTCTGAGTTAATGACTATTTTTGTAAAAAATATGAATGAACAAAAATATATAGTATACACTGTTTTCCATTATACATTGATTACTTACTTCATCAATATACAATTATTTACTATTTTGTATTATTAATTTCAGGAGAATTTTCAAACTCGTCGAATAATCTTACAAAATCAGAAGCAAAAATTTCGGCGACTTTTTAAACAGGTATATTCGAATGACTGTTAGGAAAAAAGCAAAACCTCAAGATCAATCTAATCAATTGTACAATTATTCTACCTAATATAACGGCCCTTTTCAGTGTGGTTTAATTTTGTTAAAAATATTGACTAAAACAATCTTATCCATCAGCAATTGCAAATAAAAGAACGTTTTTCTATTGAAAGGAGAGTCTTTAAGAAGTCGAAACTAGTGACAAAGTTTGCAGACAAATCAATCAGCGCTTTTATGAAAAGAAGCTTTCAACGAACATGACAAAGATAACTTCATATTTCAGACAATTAGTTGTAAACCCATTCGAACACATATATCTGCATTCTTATTTACTGATTATTTTTGTAAAAATCTGTATGAAAAAAATATATAGTATACCCTGTTTTTCATTATACATTGATTACTTACTTCATCAATATACAATTATTGACTATTTTTAATTATTAATTTCAGGAGAATTTTCAAACTGGTCGAATAGTCTTACAAAATCAGAAGCAAAAATTCGGCGACTTTTTAAACAGGTATATTCGAATGACTGTTACGAAAAAAGTAAAATCTCAAGATCAATCTAATCAATTGTACAATTATTCTGCCTAATATAACGGCCCTGTTGAGTGTGGTTTAATTTTGTTAAAAATATTGAATAAAAAAATGGCACGTAAAACAATCTCATTCATAAGCAATTGCGAATAAAAGAACGACTTTCTATTGCAAGGAGAGTCTTTAAAAAGTCGAAACTAGTGACAAAATTTGCAGAAAAATAAATCAGCACTTTTATGAAAAGATGCTTCCAATGAACATAACAATGGTAACCTCATATTTCAGACAATTAGTTGTAAACCCATTCGAACACATATATCTGCATTCTTATTTATTGATTATTTTTGTAAAAATCTGAATGAAAAAAATATATAGTATACCCTGTTTTTCATTATAAATTGATTACTTACTTCATCAATATACAATTATTGACTATTTTTAATTATTAATTTCAGGAGAATTTTCAAACTGGTCGAATAATCTCACAAAATATGAAGCAAAAAGTTCGGCGACTTTTTTTAACAGGTATATTCGAATGACCGTTACAAAAAAGCAAAACATCAAGATCAAGATAATCAACTGTACAATTATTCTACCTAATATAACGGCACTGTTGAGTGTGGTTTAATTTTGTTGAAAATATTGACTCAAAAAACGTAGGCACGTAAAACAATCTCATCCATTAGCAATTTCGAATAAAAGAACGTTTTTCTATTGCAAGTAGAGTCTTTAAAAAGTCGAAACTAGTGACAAAGTTTGCAGAAAAATGAATCAACGCTTTTGTGAAAAAATGCTTTCAATGAACATAACAATGGTAACTTCATATTTCAGACAATTAGTTGTAAACCCCTTCGAACAAACAGAATTGCATTCTTAGTTATTGATTATTTTTTTAAAAATCTGAATGAAAAAAAAAATATGAAAAACCCTGTCTTCCATCATACATTGATTACTTACTTCATCAATATACAATTTTTGACTTTTCTTTATTATTAATTTCAAGAAAAATTTTCAAACTCGTCGAATAATCTCACAAAATAAGCAAAAAGATCGGCGACTTTTTATAACAGGTATATTCAAATGACCGTGAGAAAAAAGCAAAACATCAAGATCAAGATAATCAACTGTACAAATAGTCTATCTAATATAACGGCACTGTTGAGTGCGGTTTAATTTTGTTGAAAATATTGACTCAAAAACGTAGGCACGTAAAACAATCTCATCCATTAGCAATTTCGAATAAAACAACGTTTTTCTATTGCAAGGAGAGTCTTAAAAAGTCGAAATTAGTGACAAAGTTTGCAGAAAAATAAATCAGCGCTTTTGTGAAAAAGATGCTTTTAATTAACCTAACAATGGTAACTTCATATTTCAGACAATTAGTTGTAAACCCTTTCGAACAAATATAACTGCATTCTTAGTTACTGATTATTTTTATAAAATCTGAATGAAAAAATATGTATAGTATACCCTGTTTGCAATCATACATTGATTACTTACTTCATCAATATACAATTTTGACTATTTCTTATTATTAATTTCAGGAGAATTTTCAAACTCGTCGAATAATCTCACAAAATAAGAAGCAAAAGATCGGCGACTTTTTATAACAGGTATATTCAAATGACCGTGAGAAAAGAAGCAAAACATCAAGATCAAGATAATCCACTGTACAATTAGTCTATCTAATATAACGACACTGTTGAGTGCGGTTTAATTTTGTTGAAAATATTGACTCAAAAAACGTAGGCACGTAAAACAATCTCATCCATTAGCAATTTCGAATAAAACAACGTTTTTCTATTGCAAGGAGAGTCTTAAAAAAGTCGAAATTAGTGACAAAGTTTGCAGAAAAAAAAAATCAGCGCTTTTGTGAAAAAAGATGCTTTTAATTAACCTAACAATGGTAACTTCATATTTCAGACAATTAGTTGTAAACCCTTTCGAACAAATATAACTGCATTCTTAGTTACTGATTATTTTGATAAAAATCTGAATGAAAAAAATATGTATAGTATACCCTGTTTGCAATCATACATTGATTACTTACTTCATCAATATACAATTTTGACTATTTCTTATTATTAATTTCAGGAGAATTTTCAAACTCGTCGAATAATCTCACAAAATAAGAAGCAAAAGATCGGCGACTTTTTATAACAGGTATATTCAAATGACCGTGAGAAAAAAGCAAAACATCAAGATCAAGATAATCAACTGTACAATTAGTCTATCTAATATAACGGCACTGTTGAGTGCGGTTTAATTTTGTTGAAAATATTGACTCAAAAACGTAGGCACGTAAAACAATCTCATCCATTAGCAATTTCGAATAAAACAACGTTTTTCTATTGCAAGGAGAGTCTTAAAAAGTCGAAATTAGTGACAAAGTTTGCAGAAAAATAAATCAGCGCTTTTGTGAAAAAGATGCTTTTAATTAACCTAACAATGGTAACTTCATATTTCAGACAATTAGTTGTAAACCCTTTCGAACAAATATAACTGCATTCTTAGTTACTGATTATTTTGATAAAAATCTGAATGAAAAAAATATGTATAGTATACCTTGTTTGCAATCATACATTGATTACTTACTTCATCAATATACAATTTTGACTATTTCTTATTATTAATTTCAGGAGAATTTTCAAACTCGTCGAATAATCTCACAAAATAAGAAGCAAAAGATCGGCGACTTTTTATAACAGGTATATTCAAATGACCGTGAGAAAAAAGCAAAACATCAAGATCAAGATAATCAACTGTACAATTAGTCTATCTAATATAACGGCACTGTTGAGTGCGGTTTAATTTTGTTGAAAATATTGACTCAAAAACGTAGGCACGTAAAACAATCTCATCCATTAGCAATTTCGAATAAAACAACGTTTTCCTATTGCAAGGAGAGTCTTAAAAAGTCGAAATTAGTGACAAAGTTTGCAGAAAAATAAATCAGCGCTTTTGTGAAAAAGATGCTTTTAATTAACCTAACAATGGTAACTTCATATTTCAGACAATTAGTTGTAAACCCTTTCGAACAAATATAACTGCATTCTTAGTTACTGATTATTTTGATAAAAATCTGAATGAAAAAATATGTATAGTATACCCTGTTTGCAATCATACATTGATTACTTACTTCATCAATATACAATTTTTGACTATTTCTTATTATTAATTTCAGGAGAATTTTCAAACTCGTCGAATAATCTCACAAAATAAGAAGCAAAAAGATCGGCGACTTTTTATAACAGGTATATTCAAATGACCGTGAGAAAAAAGCAAAACATCAAGATCAAGATAATCAACTGTACAATTAGTCTATCTAATATAACGGCACTGTTGAGTGCGGTTTAATTTTGTTGAAAATATTGACTCAAAAACGTAGGCACGTAAAACAATCTCATCCATTAGCAATTTCGAATAAAACAACGTTTTTCTATTGCAAGGAGAGTCTTAAAAAGTCGAAATTAGTGACAAAGTTTGCAGAAAAATAAATCAGCGCTTTTGTGAAAAAGATGCTTTTAATTAACCTAACAATGGTAACTTCATATTTCAGACAATTAGTTGTAAACCCTTTCGAACAAATATAACTGCATTCTTAGTTACTGATTATTTTGATAAAAATCTGAATGAAAAAATATGTATAGTATACCCTGTTTGCAATCATACATTGATTACTTACTTCATCAATATACAATTTTTGACTATTTCTTATTATTAATTTCAGGAGAATTTTCAAACTCGTCGAATAATCTCACAAAATAAGAAGCAAAAGATCGGCGACTTTTATAACAGGTATATTCAAATGACCGTGAGAAAAAAGCAAAACATCAAGATCAAGATAATCAACTGTACAATTAGTCTATCTAATATAACGGCACTGTTGAGTGCGGTTTAATTTTGTTGAAAATATTGACTCAAAAATGTAGGCACGTAAAACAATCTCATCCATTAGCAATTTCGAATAAAACAACGTTTTCTATTGCAAGGAGAGTCTTAAAAAGTCAAAATAAGTGACAAAGTTTGCAGAAAAATAAATCAGCGCTTTTGTGAAAAAGATGCTTTTAATTAACCTAACAATGGTAACTTCATATTTCAGACAATTAGTTGTAAACCCTTTCGAACAAATATAACTGCATTCTTAGTTACTGATTATTTTTATAAAAATCTGAATGAAAAAATATGTATAGTATACCCTGTTTGCAATCATACATTGATTACTTACTTCATCAATATACAATTTTGACTATTTCTTATTATTAATTTCAGGAGAATTTTCAAACTCGTCGAATAATCTCACAAAATAAGAAGCAAAAGATCGGCGACTTTTATAACAGGTATATTCAAATGACCGTGAGAAAAAAGCAAAACATCAAGATCAAGATAATCAACTGTACAATTAGTCTATCTAATATAACGGCACTGTTGAGTGCGGTTTAATTTTGTTGAAAATATTGACTCAAAAACGTAGGCACGTAAAACAATCTCATCCATTAGCAATTTCGAATAAAACAACGTTTTCTATTGCAAGGAGAGTCTTAAAAAGTCGAAATAAGTGACAAAGTTTGCAGAAAAATAAATCAGCGCTTTTGTGAAAAAGATGCTTTTAATTAACCTAACAATGGTAACTTCATATTTCAGACAATTAGTTGTAAACCCTTTCGAACAAATATAACTGCATTCTTAGTTACTGATTATTTTATAAAAATCTGAATGAAAAAATATGTATAGTATACCCTGTTTGCAATCATACATTGATTACTTACTTCATCAATATACAATTTTGACTATTTCTTATTATTAATTTCAGGAGAATTTTCAAACTCGTCGAATAATCTCACAAAATAAGAAGCAAAAGATCGGCGACTTTTTATAACAGGTATATTCAAATGACCGTGAGAAAAAAGCAAAACATCAAGATCAAGATAATCAACTGTACAATTAGTCTATCTAATATAACGGCACTGTTGAGTGCGGTTTAATTTTGTTGAAAATATTGACTCAAAAACGTAGGCACGTAAAACAATCTCATCCATTAGCAATTTCGAATAAAACAACGTTTTCTATTGCAAGGAGAGTCTTAAAAAGTCGAAATTAGTGACAAAGTTTGCAGAAAAATAAATCAGCGCTTTTGTGAAAAAGATGCTTTTAATTAACCTAACAATGGTAACTTCATATTTCAGACAATTAGTTGTAAACCCTTTCGAACAAATATAACTGCATTCTTAGTTACTGATTATTTTATAAAAATCTGAATGAAAAAAATATATATAGTATATCTTGTTTGCAATCATACATTGATTACTTACTTCATCAATATACAATTTTGACTATTTCTTATTATTAATTTCAGGAGAATTTTCAAACTCGTCGAATAATCTCACAAAATAAGAAGCAAAAGATCGGCGACTTTTTATAACAGGTATATTCAAATGACCGTGAGAAAAAAGCAAAACATCAAGATCAAGATAATCAACTGTACAATTAGTCTATCTAATATAACGGCACTGTTGAGTGCGGTTTAATTTTGTTGAAAATATTGACTCAAAAACGTAGGCACGTAAAACAATCTCATCCATTAGCAATTTCGAATAAAACAACGTTTTCTATTGCAAGGAGAGTCTTAAAAAGTCGAAATTAGTGACAAAGTTTGCAGAAAAATAAATCAGCGCTTTTGTGAAAAAGATGCTTTTAATTAACCTAACAATGGTAACTTCATATTTCAGACAATTAGTTGTAAACCCTTTCGAACAAATATAACTGCATTCTTAGTTACTGATTATTTTTATAAAATCTGAATGAAAAAATATGTATAGTATACCTTGTTTGCAATCATACATTGATTACTTACTTCATCAATATACAATTTTTGACTATTTCTTATTATTAATTTCAGGAGAATTTTCAAACTCGTCGAATAATCTCACAAAATAAGAAGCAAAAAGATCGGCGACTTTTTATAACAGGTATATTCAAATGACCGTGAGAAAAAGCAAAACATCAAGATCAAGATAATCAACTGTACAATTAGTCTATCTAATATAACGGCACTGTTGAGTGCGGTTTAATTTTGTTGAAAATATTGACTCAAAAACGTAGGCACGTAAAACAATCTCATCCATTAGCAATTTCGAATAAAACAACGTTTTCTATTGCAAGGAGAGTCTTAAAAAGTCGAAATAAGTGACAAAGTTTGCAGAAAAATAAATCAGCGCTTTTGTGAAAAAGATGCTTTTAATTAACCTAACAATGGTAACTTCATATTTCAGACAATTAGTTGTAAACCCTTTCGAACAAATATAACTGCATTCTTAGTTACTGATTATTTTTATAAAAACTGAATGAAAAAATATGTATAGTATACCCTGTTTGCAATCATACATTGATTACTTACTTCATCAATATACAATTTTGACTATTTCTTATTATTAATTTCAGGAGAATTTTCAAACTCGTCGAATAATCTCACAAAATAAGAAGCAAAAGATCAGCGACTTTTATAACAGGTATATTCAAATGACCGTGAGAAAAGAAGCAAAACATCAAGATCAAGATAATCAACTGTACAATTAGTCTATCTAATATAACGGCACTGTTGAGTGCGGTTTAATTTTGTTGAAAATATTGACTCAAAAACGTAGGCACGTAAAACAATCTCATCCATTAGCAATTTCGAATAAAACAACGTTTTCTATTGCAAGGAGAGTCTTAAAAAGTCGAAATTAGTGACAAAGTTTGCAGAAAAATAAATCAGCGCTTTTGTGAAAAAGATGCTTTTAATTAACCTAACAATGGTAACTTCATATTTCAGACAATTAGTTGTAAACCCTTTCGAACAAATATAACTGCATTCTTAGTTACTGATTATTTTATAAAAATCTGAATGAAAAAATATATATAGTATACCTTGTTTGCAATCATACATTGATTACTTACTTCATCAATATACAATTTTGACTATTTCTTATTATTAATTTCAGGAGAATTTTCAAACTCGTCGAATAATCTCACAAAATAAGAAGCAAAAGATCGGCGACTTTTTATAACAGGTATATTCAAATGACCGTGAGAAAAAAGCAAAACATCAAGATCAAGATAATCAACTGTACAATTAGTCTATCTAATATAACGGCACTGTTGAGTGCGGTTTAATTTTGTTGAAAATATTGACTCAAAAACGTAGGCACGTAAAACAATCTCATCCATTAGCAATTTCGAATAAAACAACGTTTTTCTATTGCAAGGAGAGTCTTAAAAAGTCGAAATTAGTGACAAAGTTTGCAGAAAAATAAATCAGCGCTTTTGTGAAAAATGCTTTTAATTAACCTAACAATGGTAACTTCATATTTCAGACAATTAGTTGTAAACCCTTTCGAACAAATATAACTGCATTCTTAGTTACTGATTATTTTATAAAAATCTGAATGAAAAAATATGTATAGTATACCCTGTTTGCCATCATACATTGATTACTTACTTCATCAATATACAATTTTTGACTATTTCTTATTATTAATTTCAGGAGAATTTTCAAACTCGTCGAATAATCTCACAAACTAAGAAGCAAAAAGATCGGCGTCTTTTTATAACAGGTATATTCAAATGACCGTGAGAACAGAAGCAAAACATCAAGATCAAGATAATCAACTATACAATTAGTTTATCTAATATAACGGCACTGTTGAGTGCGGTTTAATTTTGTTGAAAATATTGACTCAAAAAACGTAGGCACTTAAAACAATCTCATCCATTAGCAATTTCGAATAAAACAACGTTTTTCTATTGCAAGGAGAGTCTTAAAAAAGTCGAAATTAGTGACAAAGTTTGCAGAAAAATAAATCAGCGCTTTTGTGAAAAAAGATGCTTTTAATTAACCTAACAATGGTAACTTCATATTTCAGACAATTAGTTGTAAACCCTTTCGAACAAATATAACTGCATTCTTAGTTACTGATTATTTTATAAAAATCTGAATGAAAAAATATGTATAGTATACCCTGTTTGCAATCATACATTGATTACTTACTTCATCAATATACAATTTTGACTATTTCTTATTATTAATTTCAGGAGAATTTTCAAACTCGTCGAATAATCTCACAAAATAAGAAGCAAAAGATCGGCGACTTTTTATAACAGGTATATTCAAATGACCGTGAGAAAAAAGCAAAACATCAAGATCAAGATAATCAACTGTACAATTAGTCTATCTAATATAACGGCACTGTTGAGTGCGGTTTAATTTTGTTGAAAATATTGACTCAAAAACGTAGGCACATAAAACAATCTCATCCATTAGCAATTTCGAATAAAACAACGTTTTTCTATTGCAAGGAGAGTCTTAAAAAAGTCGAAATTAGTGACAAAGTTTGCAGAAAAATAAATCAGCGCTTTTGTGAAAAAAGATGCTTTTAATTAACCTAACAATGGTAACTTCATATTTCAGACAATTAGTTGTAAACCCTTTCGAACAAATATAACTGCATTCTTAGTTACTGATTATTTTTATAAAATCTGAATGAAAAAAAATGTATAGTATACCCTGTTTGCCATCATACATTGATTACTTACTTCATCAATATACAATTTTTGACTATTTCTTATTATTAATTTCAGGAGAATTTTCAAACTCGTCGAATAATCTCACAAAATAAGAAGCAAAAAGATCGGCGACTTTTTATAACAGGTATATTCAAATGACCGTGAGAAAAGAAGCAAAACATCAAGATCAAGATAATCAACTGTACAATTAGTCTATCTAATATAACGGCACTGTTGAGTGCGGTTTAATTTTGTTGAAAATATTGACTCAAAAAACGTAGGCACGTAAAACAATCTCATCCATTAGCAATTTCGAATAAAACAACGTTTTTCTATTGCAAGGAGAGTCTTAAAAAGTCGAAATTAGTGACAAAGTTTGCAGAATAATAAATCAGCGCTTTTGTGAAAAAGATGCTTTTAATTAACCTAACAATGGTAACTTCATATTTCAGACAATTAGTTGTAAACCCTTTCGAACAAATATAACTGCATTCTTAGTTACTGATTATTTTTATAAAATCTGAATGAAAAAATATGTATAGTATACCCTGTTTGCCATCATACATTGATTACTTACTTCATCAATATACAATTTTTGACTATTTCTTATTATTAATTTCAGGAGAATTTTCAAACTCGTCGAATAATCTCACAAAATAAGAAGCAAAAAGATCGGCGACTTTTTTTAACAGGTATATTCAAATGACCGTGAGAAAAAAAGCAAAACATCAAGATCAAGATAATCAACTGTACAATTAGTCTATCTAATATAACGGCACTGTTGAGTGCGGTTTAATTTTGTTGAAAATATTGACTCAAAAAACGTAGGCACGTAAAACAATCTCATCCATTAGCAATTTCGAATAAAACAACGTTTTTCTATTGCAAGGAGAGTCTTAAAAAAGTCGAAATTAGTGACAAAGTTTGCAGAAAAATAAATCAGCGCTTTTGTGAAAAAAGATGCTTTTAATTAACCTAACAATGGTAACTTCATATTTCAGACAATTAGTTGTAAACCCTTTCGAACAAATATAACTGCATTCTTAGTTACTGATTATTTTTGTAAAAATCTGAATGAAAAAAATATATAGTATACCCTGTTTTCCATTATTCATTGATTACTTACTTCATCAATTTACAATTATTGACTATTTTTTATTATTAATTTCAGGAGAATTTTCAAACTCGTCGAATAATCTCACAAAATAAGAAGCAAAAAGTTCGGCGACTTTTTTAACAGGTATATTCGAATGACCGTTACAAAAAAAGCAAAACATCAAGATCAAGATAATCAACTGTACAATTATTCTACTTAATATAACGGCACTGTTGAGTGTGGTTTAATTTTGTTCAAAATATTGACTCAAAAAACGTAGGTACGTAAAACAATCTCATCCATCAGCAATTTCGAATAAAACAACATTTTCTATTGCAAGGAGAGTCTTAAAAAGTCGAAACTAGTGACAAAGTTTGCAGAAAAATAAATCAACGCTTTTGTGAAAAAGATGCTTTTAATTAACCAAACAATGGTAACTTCATATTTCAGACAATTAGTTGTAAACCCTTTCGAACAAATATAACTGCATTCTTAGTTACTGATTATTTTTATAAAAATCTGAATGAAAAAATATGTATAGTATACCCTGTTTGCAATCATACATTGATTACTTACTTCATCAATATACAATTCTTGACTATTTCTTATTATTAATTTCAGGAGAATTTTCAAACTCGTCGAATAATCTCACAAAATAAAAAGCAAAAAGATCGGCGACTTTTTATAACAGGTATATTCAAATGACCGTGAGAAAAAAGCAAAACATCAAGATCAAGATAATCAACTGTACAATTAGTCTATCTAATATAACGGCACTGTTGAGTGCGGTTTAATTTTGTTGAAAATATTGACTCAAAAACGTAGGCACGTAAAACAATCTCATCCATTAGCAATTTCGAATAAAACAACGTTTTTCTATTGCAAGGAGAGTCTTAAAAAGTCGAAATTAGTGACAAAGTTTGCAGAAAAATAAATCAGCGCTTTTGTAAAAAGATGCTTTTAATTAACCTAACAATGGTAACTTCATATTTCAGACAATTAGTTGTAAACCCTTTCGAACAAATATAACTGCATTCTTAGTTACTGATTATTTTATAAAAATCTGAATGAAAAAATATGTATAGTATACCCTGTTTGCAATCATACATTGATTACTTACTTCATCAATATACAATTTTTGACTATTTCTTATTATTAATTTCAGGAGAATTTTCAAACTCGTCGAATAATCTCACAAAATAAGAAGCAAAAGATCGGCGACTTTTTATAACAGGTATATTCAAATGACCGTGAGAAAAAAGCAAAACATCAAGATCAAGATAATCAACTGTACAATTAGTCTATCTAATATAACGGCACTGTTGAGTGCGGTTTAATTTTGTTGAAAATATTGACTCAAAAACGTAGGCACGTAAAACAATCTCATCCATTAGCAATTTCGAATAAAACAACGTTTTCTATTGCAAGGAGAGTCTTAAAAAGTCGAAATTAGTGACAAAGTTTGCAGAAAATAAATCAGCGCTTTTGTGAAAAAGATGCTTTTAATTAACCTAACAATGGTAACTTCATATTTCAGACAATTAGTTGTAAACCCTTTCGAACAAATATAACTGCATTCTTAGTTACTGATTATTTTATAAAAATCTGAATGAAAAAAATATGTATAGTATACCCTGTTTGCCATCATACATTGATTACTTACTTCATCAATATACAATTTTGACTATTTCTTATTATTAATTTCAGGAGAATTTTCAAACTCGTCGAATAATCTCACAAAATAAGAAGCAAAAAGATCGGCGACTTTTTATAACAGGTATATTCAAATGACCGTGAGAAAAGAAGCAAAACATCAAGATCAAGATAATCAACTGTACAATTAGTCTATCTAATATAACGGCACTGTTGAGTGCGGTTTAATTTTGTTGAAAATATTGACTCAAAAACGTAGGCACGTAAAACAATCTCATCCATTAGCAATTTCGAATAAAACAACGTTTTCTATTGCAAGGAGAGTCTTAAAAAGTCGAAATTAGTGACAAAGTTTGCAGAAAAATAAATCAGCGCTTTTGTGAAAAAGATGCTTTTAATTAACCTAACAATGGTAACTTCATATTTCAGACAATTAGTTGTAAACCCTTTCGAACAAATATAACTGCATTCTTAGTTACTGATTATTTTTATAAAAATCTGAATGAAAAAATATGTATAGTATACCCTGTTTGCCATCATACATTGATTACTTACTTCATCAATATACAATTTTGACTATTTCTTATTATTAATTTCAGGAGAATTTTCAAACTCGTCGAATAATCTCACAAAATAAGAAGCAAAAGATCGGGTACTTTTTAACAGGTATATTCAAATGACCGTGAGAAAAAAGCAAAACATCAAGATCAAGATAATCAACTGTACAATTAGTCTATCTAATATAACGGCACTGTTGAGTGCGGTTTAATTTTGTTGAAAATATTGACTCAAAAACGTAGGCACGTAAAACAATCTCATCCATTAGCAATTTCGAATAAAACAACGTTTTTCTATTGCAAGGAGAGTCTTAAAAAGTCGAAATTAGTGACAAAGTTTGCAGAAAAATAAATCAGCGCTTTTGTGAAAAAGATGCTTTTAATTAACCTAACAATGGTAACTTCATATTTCAGACAATTAGTTGTAAACCCTTTCGAACAAATATAACTGCATTCTTAGTTACTGATTATTTTATAAAAATCTGAATGAAAAAATATGTATAGTATACCCTGTTTGCCATCATACATTGATTACTTACCTCATCAATATACAATTTTGACTATTTCTTATTATTAATTTCAGGAGAATTTTCAAACTCGTCGAATAATCTCACAAAATAAGAAGCAAAAGATCGGGTACTTTTTAACAGGTATATTCAAATGACCGTGAGAAAAAAGCAAAACATCAAGATCAAGATAATCAACTGTACAATTAGTCTATCTAATATAACGGCACTGTTGAGTGCGGTTTAATTTTGTTGAAAATATTGACTCAAAAACGTAGGCACGTAAAACAATCTCATTCTAAAGCAATTTTATGTAACAATTTTTTCATTGGCTAAAAGTTACCGTCAAATCCACAGTTGACCAGTCGTAACTAAGGAGGGACCCGCCATTTTGAATTCATGGATCAACAAATGTTCGATTACTACAATATTATCGAAAATAAAACAACACCTACCTCAAAATCGCCGTTTTGATGTGATTTTATCCAAATTTGAATCGTAGAAGTAACGAAATAACCTTCAGTTAGTAAGTTTTCATTTGTATGACGTCATGTTTAGCCATGACGTCTTTGCCAAAATCATTCATGAAGTTTCGCGGAATTTTATTAAATTTCAAATTTATACATTTTTCAAGCTCTAACGCATTATTTCTTTTGTAATGCATTAGAATCGGAATAACAGTACTGTAGTTGAAGAGTTGCCACCGTCAATTTTGATTTGACGGTCGCAAATATCCGTTTTACTGTCTCGCTACGCGTCGCCAGTAAAACTGCATTTACGACCGTCAAATCGCCAATTGACGGTGGCAACTTCAACTACAGTATGTTATTCCAATTACAGACATGTGGATTCTTATGCAAGTGAAACTAATGAACACACTGATTCCAATGATGGTGTTATTTCCAATTAATAAAGCAACACACTACTGCAGTCGACGGGGATTATTATGCCCTGTTAATCAAATTGAAATTTCATTAAAAGGAATTGTAGTCTTACATGTATTTGACAAGAAAACACTCATTCTAAACAGTGGATTATTATGCCACTGTAGAATTGCCACATATTTTCCATGAACTCTTACAAAGAAAACTGTTGAATAGTAAAACTAGACTAATCGGATATCAAGGCTAGCTGGGCTTGTTTAATGGTTGATTTTGGAGTATGAATATATCTGGTATTGCATTCGGAACTCCAACGACCTAAAATCTTGATCAGGTGATCTTCAATTTCTGATGCAACTGATGTTGATTAGATGGGTTGAGTCCGATAATTTCAGGATGGATCGAACATGATTGATGAAAAACGTACGTGTAGAGCCTCTCCATTTTCCATAACAAAGAGCGGACTAGAGTTGCAGGCTATGCTGAATCTATATCTTCTAACAGTGAAATATCTAATTAAAGATTTGACCGGGCACAAAGAGGTGTTGTTTTGAAAAGATAAATATTTACTCTACTTCTGAAAGGGTCTGTTTTAGACGACTTTAAATGTAATATTGCGTAATCCTCCTCGAAAGTGATGTCTTCTATACATAGATTGCAAGATGCATCGAAGTCCGTGTTGGCGGTTAATTCACTGCAGCGGAGAAATCCGAAGTAAGCGACGATACAAGCTGCCTCAATAAGTGCAGTAACAAATGGCGAAAATATTCTCTTTGAAGCACTGTTATCATATTTTAATTATATCATAAGTTAGCGGTAATCTTTTCAGGAACTCTTTACTTCTTGTTTCCTAATACCCTGTAAATTGTTTCTAACCTAAGCAGTTTTGAAGAACAACAGCCACTGAATAAACACTGTACTCCGGATTGAAGATAAATGTATCTTAAACAACAAATGTACATTTTTATTGTAGAACATTTTATTTTTGAGATTTTCATGACAATGTGTAGCGTAATGCATTAAGATATCTTCCGTTAGAGGTGACACATCTGTTTTATCATCCCACTTAAAACCGGAAACACACAAAAAGTTTGTGTATGATTTAAATCCATGTTCGTATTGCGAACGAGTACTGCTTGCGATTGAGTTGTGAATTAAATGTTTAACTTTTGCATTTAACTCCACATTACTTGCAATAGAAAAACGTTCTTTTATTTGCAATTGCTTATGGATAAGATTGTTTACTTGCCTACTATTTTTGAGTCAATAATTGTACAATTGATTAGATTGATCTTGAGATTTTACTTTTTTCCTAACAGTCATTCGAATATACCTGTTTAAAAGTCGCCGAATTTTTGCTTCTGATTTTGTAAGACTATTCGACCAGTTTGAAAATTCTCCTGAAATTAATAATTAAAATAGTCAATAATTGTATATTGATGAAGTAAGTAATCAATGTATAATGAAAAACAGGGTATACTATATTTTTTCATTCAGATTTTACAAAATAATCAGTAAATAAGAATGCAGATATATGTGTTCGAATGGGTTTACAACTAATTGTCTGAAATATGAAGTTATCTTTGTCATGTTCGTTGAAAGCTTCTTTTCATAAAAGCGCTGATTTATTTTCTGCAAATTTGTCACTAGTTTCGACTTTTAAAGGCTCTCCTTGCAATAGAAAAACGTTTTTATTCGCAATTGCTTATGAATAAGATTGTTTTACTTGCCTACTTTTTTAGTCAATATTTTCAACAAAATTAAACCACACTCAACAGTGCTGTTATATTAGGTAGAATAATTGTACATTGATTTTCTATTGCAAGGAGAGTCTTAAAAAGCAATTTCGAATAAAACAACGTTTTTCTATTGCAAGGAGAGTCTTAAAAAGTCGAAACTAGTTCCAAAGTTTGCAGAAAAAAAATCAGCGCTTTTGTGAAAAAGATGCTTTTAATTAACCTAACAATGGTAACTTCATATTTCAGACAATTAGTTGTAAACCCTTTCGAACAAATATAACTGCATTCTTAGTTACTGATTATTTTTATAAAATCTGAATGAAAAAATATGTATAGTATACCCTGTTTGCCATCATACATTGATTACTTACTTCATCAATATACAATTTTGACTATTTCTTATTATTAAATTCAGGAGAATTTTCAAACTCGTCGAATAATCTCACAAAATAAGAAGCAAAAGATCGGGTACTTTTTAACAGGTATATTCAAATGACCGTGAGAAAAGAAGCAAAACATCAAGATCAAGATAATCAACTGTACAATTAGTCTATCTAATATAACGGCACTGTTGAGTGCGGTTTAATTTTGTTGAAAATATTGACTCAAAAACGTAGGCACGTAAAACAATCTCATCCATTAGCAATTTCGAATAAAACAACGTTTTCTATTGCAAGGAGAGTCTTAAAAAGTCGAAATTAGTGACAAAGTTTGCAGAAAAATAAATCAGCGCTTTTGTGAAAAAGATGCTTTTAATTAACCTAACAATGGTAACTTCATATTTCAGACAATTAGTTGTAAACCCTTTCGAACAAATATAACTGCATTCTTAGTTACAGATTATTTTGTAAAAATCTGAATGAAAAAATATATAGTATACCCTGTTTTCCATTATTCATTGATTACTTACCTTCATCAATTTACAATTATTGACTATTTTTATTATTAATTTCAGGAGAATTTTCAAACTCGTCGAATAATCTCACAAAATAAGAAGCAAAAGTTCGGCGACTTTTTAACAGGTATATTCGAATGACCGTTACAAAAAGCAAAACATCAAGATCAAGATAATCAACTGTACAATTAGTCTATCTAATATAACGGCACTGTTGAGTGCGGTTTAATTTTGTTGAAAATATTGACTCAAAAACGTAGGCACGTAAAACAATCTCATCCATTAGCAATTTCGAATAAAACAACGTTTTCTATTGCAAGGAGAGTCTTCAAAAGTCGAAATAAGTGACAAAGTTTGCAGAAAAATAAATCAGCGCTTTTGTGAAAAAGATGCTTTTAATTAACCTAACAATGGTAACTTCATATTTCAGACAATTAGTTGTAAACCCTTTCGAACAAATATAACTGCATTCTTAGTTACTGATTATTTTTGTAAAATCTGAATGAAAAAAAAAATATAGTATACCCTGTTTTCCATTATACATTGATTACTTACTTCATCAATATACAATTATTGACTATTTTTATTATTAATTTCAGGAGAATTTTCAAACTCGTCGAATAATATCACAAAATAAGAAGCAAAAGTTCGGCGACTTTTTAACAGGTATATTCGAATGACCGTTGCAAAAAAGCAAAACATCAAGATCAAGATAATCAACTGTACAATTATTCTACCTAATATAACGCCACTGTTGAGTTTGGTTTAATTTTGATGAAAATATAGACTCAAAAACGTAGGCACGTAAAGAATCTCATCCATCAGCAATTTCGAATAAAACAACATTTTCTATTGCAAGTAGAGTCTTTAAAAGTCGAAACTAGTGACAAAGTTTGGAGAAAAATAAATCAACGCTTTTGTGAAAAAATGCTTTCAATGAACATAACAATGGTAACTTCATATTTCAGACAATTAGTTGTAAACCCTTTCGAACGAATATAACTGCATTCTTAGTGACTGATTATTTTTGTAAAATCTGAATGAAAAAATATATAGTATACCCTGTTTTCCATTATACATTGATTACTTACTTCATCAATATACAATTATTGACTATTTTTTATTATTAATTTCAGGAGCATTTTCAAACTCGTCGAATATTCTCACAAAATAAGAAGCAAAAAGTTCGGCGACTTTTTTTAAGAGGTATATTCGAATGACCGTTACAAAAAAAGCAAAACATCAAGATCAAGATAATCAACTGTACAATTATTCTACCAATATAACGGCACTTTTGAGTATGGTTTAATTTTGTAGAAAATATTGACTCAAAAAATGTAAGCAAGTAAAAATCTCATCCATTAGCAATTTCAAATGAAACAACGTTTTTCTATTGCAAAGAGAGTCTTTAAAAAGTCGAAACTATTGACAAAGTTTGCAGAAAAATAAATCAGCGATTTTGTGAAAAAAGATGCTTTTAATTAACCTAACAATGGTAACTTCATATTTCAGACAATTAGTTGTAAACCCTTTCGAACAAATATAACTGCATTCTGAGTTACTGATTATTTTATAAAAATCTGAATGAAAAAATATGTATAGTATACCCTGTTTGCAATCATACATTGATTACTTACTTCATCAATATACAATATTTGACTATTTCTTATTATCAATTTCAGGAGAATTTTCAAACTCGTCGAATAATCTCACAAAATAAGAAGCAAAAAGATCGGCGACTTTTTATAACAGGTATATTCAAATGACCGTGAGAAAAAAAGCAAAACATCAAGATCAAGATAATCAACTGTACAATTAGTCTATCTAATATAACGGCACTGTTGAGTGCGGTTTAATTTTGTTGAAAGTATTGACTCAAAAAACGTAGGCACGTAAAACAATCTCATCCATTAGCAATTTCGAATAAAACAACGTTTTTCTATTGCAAGGAGAGTCTTAAAAAAGTCGAAATTAGTGACAAAGTTTGCAGAAAAATAAATCAGCGCTTTTGTGAAAAAGATGCTTTTAATTAACCTTACAATGGTAACTTCATATTTCAGACAATTAGTTGTAAACCCTTTCGAACAAATATAACTGCATTCCTAGTTACTGATTATTTTATAAAAATCTGAATGAAAAAAATATGTATAGTATACCCTGTTTGCCATCATACATTGATTACTTACTTCATCAATATACAATTTTGACTATTTCTTATTATTAATTTCAGGAGAATTTTCAAACTCGTCGAATAATCTCACAAAATAAGAAGCAAAAGATCGGCGACTTTTTAATAACAGGTATATTCAAATGACCGTGAGAAAAAAGCAAAACATCAAGATCAAGATAATCAACTGTACAATTAGTCTATCTAATATAACGGCACTGTTGAGTGCGGTTTAATTTTGTTGAAAATATTGACTCAAAAACGTAGGCACGTAAAACAATCTCATCCATTAGCAATTTCGAATAAAACAACGTTTTCTATTGCAAGGAGAGTCTTAAAAAGTCGAAATTAGTGACAAAGTTTGCAGAAAAATAAATCAGCGCTTTTGTGAAAAAAGATGCTTTTAATTAACCTAACAATGGTAACTTCATATTTCAGACAATTAATTGTAAACCCTTTCGAACAAATATAACTGCATTCTTAGTTACTGATTATTTTATAAAATCTGAATGAAAAAAATATGTATAGTATACCCTGTTTGCAATCATACATTGATTACTTACTTCATCAATATACAATTTTGACTATTTTTATTATTAATTTCAGGAGAATTTTCAAACTCGTCGAATAATCTCACAAAATAAGAAGCAAAAAGATCGGCGACTTTTTATAACAGGTATATTCAAATGACCGTGAGAAAAAAAGCAAAACATCAAGATCAAGATAATCAACTGTACAATTAGTCTATCTAATATAACGGCACTGTTGAGTGCGGTTTAATTTTGTTGAAAATATTGACTCAAAAACGTAGGCACGTAAAACAATCTCATCCATTAGCAATTTCGAATAAAACAACGTTTTCTATTGCAAGGAGAGTCTTAAAAAGTCGAAATAAGTGACAAAGTTTGCAGAAAAATAAATCAGCGCTTTTGTCAAAAAGATGCTTTTAATTAACCTAACAATGGTAACTTCATATTTCAGACAATTAGTTGTAAACCCTTTCGAACAAATATAACTGCATTCTTAGTTACTGATTATTTTATAAAAATCTGAATGAAAAAATATATAGTATACCCTGTTTTCCTTCATACATTGATTACTTACTTCATCAATATACAATTTTTGACTATTTTTATTATTAATTTCAGGAGAATTTTCAAACTCGTCGAATAATCTCACAAAATAAGAAGCAAAAGATCGGCGACTGTTTTAACAGGTATATTCAAATGACCGTTAAAAAAAGCAAAATATCAAGATCAAGATGATCAACTGTACAATTATTCTATATAACATAACGGCACTGTTGAGTGCGGTTTAATTTATTGAAAATATTGACTCAAAAAACGTAGGCACGTAAAACAATCTCATCCATTAGCAATTTCGAATAAAACAACGTTTTCTATTGCAAGGAGAGTCTTAAAAAGTCGAAATTAGTGACAAAGTTTGCAGAAAAATAAATCAGCGCTTTTGTGAAAAAGATGCTTTTAATTAACCTAACAATGGTAACTTCATATTTCAGACAATTAGTTGTAAACCCTTTCGAACAAATATAACTGCATTCTTAGTTACTGATTATTTTTATAAAAATCTGAATGAAAAAAATATATATAACATACCCTGTTTGCCATCATACATTGATTACTTACTTCATCAATATACAATTTTGACAATTTTTTTATTAATTTCAGGAGAATTTTCAAACTCGTCGAATAATCTCACAAAATAAGAAGCAAAAGATCGGCAATTTTTTAACAGGTATATTCAAATGACCGTTAGAAAAAAGCAAAACATCAAGATCAAGATAATCAACTGTACAATTATTCTATCTAATATAACGGCACTGTTGAGTGCGGTTTAATTTTGTTGAAAATATTGACTCAAAAACGTAGACACGTAAAACAATCTCATCCATTAGCAATTTCGAATAAAACAACGTTTTCCATTGCAAGGAGAGTCTTTAAAAGTCGAAATTAGT
>JAASAO010000592.1:0-23901 GCA_017311375.1 Mytilus coruscus | reverse complement strand
CAATGAAACAACTCCATCCAAGTCACAATTTGTAAAAGTAAACCATTATAGGTCAAGGTACGGCCTTCAACACGGAGCCTTGGCTCACACCGAACAGCAAGCTATAAAGGGCCTCAAAATGACTAGTGTAAAACCATTCAAACAGGAAAACCAACGGTCTAAAAATAGTGAGACAAGATATAACACAAAAAAGTAAACCTTAAATAACAAAAATGCATTACAAATATCATCAACAGGTCAAATTAACACGAAAGTACGATTTGAGAGTACTGCAGTTACTGAAAGCTAGTTAAAAGCCAAAAACAATTAATAATAAAAATTATGCATCAGAGACTAAAATCAACTAAAACACATCCCAGGATTTATTGTTTTACGTCATGGACAGTCAAAAAGACATGACCTGTGCAATGCCAAAATAAAAGTATCGACATGCAGTAGGATAGTTAGGATTTAACCTTTAATAAATATGTAAATGTTATATATAGATAAAGTAATCTCTAGATAGAAAATGAACGTACGATTTATCCTTTCCTAAGACAAGATACTAGTATCTCATTGGCTATTCTTTTTATGAAACAAAGCAGGACCAACTCTTTCAATTTGTTCTTTAGTTTGGAATGGGGATACTTGTGTAAAGTGTAGAAAAGTCAAATGTTTTGATACTATTGCACGACGAAAGCCTTGGATTGTATGTACTCCAACAGATCTTTGGAATTTTATAGTACCAAATCTGATTCACGCCGCCTCTGGAATAAGTAATTTACAATAACTTTGAAGGTCGGCTTTGATTGCTGATAAAATTGATGTTGATAATTTAGAGGTTTCGTGGAGCACTTGGAAAAGCCAGCACTATAATGTTATTCGTAAGGACACCTATGATATTTAGGTATCCAATACAGTGAAGGAAGATTCAGTCCTTCATCTTTGGTTGAAATTCAAAAGGAACATAGAATAGATCTTTGATTATCCAGGAGTTCATCCTGGTAAGTGTCGGGTATATGTTGAGTTTCCAAATGAATTGTCAATACCTAATTTACTTATCAAGCAGTTTGTTCATTGTGATTTACCCACAAAACGATGTTGTCTGGGGTTTTTATCTGCGGGTACAACAAAATACTTGCCATAGAGATTAAACAGGTCTTATGCAACATTTTAGTCTTTAAAGATTGATGTAGCATGTGTATTCATAAACCCATTCAGTTTTTTTAATCTGTACCAACGACCTCACAGTCTTAATCTATTCGATATTTAATATTTTCTTCTTTTTTCAAGTATTTTACTGATACATTATTTTTGTTTTTGTTAAATTACATGGGATCAGTAACTTTGGCAAACGATAATTGTCTTTGATGTCTTGATAAGTTAGAATATCCAATCTGCCTCTCTTATAAAAACAACTGAAAGAATAGCATGGCTATATTTTTATTTTAGATTCTGTCTTCATCGTAAATGTCCAGGTCTGATTCCATTGCCCGCCAGTGTATGCTCTAGGAAACATTCTGCCAAACTGAAGGTATCTTCATTTAATGACAACTATACAATACATATAAAATAGGTATGCATTATCTCGAAATATAAAATTTATTTGTTCAAGGCTTAAAAACAAGTAGCATTCGAGAATATGTACAGTTATTCTCTTTACATTGCAACTCTAAAAACTGTAGTTCCAAGTGTAATATTTAGGTAAAACCATCAGTTTTGAAGATGTGGCGGACGGCATGACAATTCCACGAACCTGTATTCTTTATTGACGTCATGAATAAAACTCTAGGGAAACACATTGTCAACTTCATAAACAAGGTGATATACGGCCAGTAACAATTGGCTTTATGCGATTGGTCAAATTTTGAATCGACCTTTGATTACACCAGCTTCTCATGAATCTCCACTGAATGAAAACAACACTACGATATAACAATAGACCATCACTGACGAGATCCGATCGATACAAACAATTTGGAAGATAAACTTTAATCAGCTTAAGGTGAGATTAATACTAGTTTCAGTATTGTGAGTACAAATAAAAATATATTCAAACCCACAACCTTACACACTCGAGGCGTGCATGCTTCGATGAGACTGTCAATGCGGATCAAGGCAGTGATTGAGCATGAATTTAAAATTTCATTTTACTGGACTATGGACAGAAAGGATCTGCATCGACCTTATATAAATGAATCGGTTTGATGGTCTCAATATAGTGTACTGGCTTCGAGAGCGGGAGGTCGTAGGATTGATAATTTGAAACCCTCGAATATTTTCATTGTTCATATGAACATTATCAATCTTCTGGTTCCTTTTGGTATTCATCTTCATTTTGACTCTATTATTGACTTACAACGTGTTTATTGTTCATAAGTCAATTCGGCTTTTGTCACCAGCGTGAATTTTCTTTTCTGCCACCAACATCGAACTATCCTCGAAAAAGCGTCAACTTTATCGTTCGTACCAAACATTGGCCACCGCCTCAAATTTTGCAATTGATCTCTGCAACAGGAAATTTATAAATTTTCTGGTTTTTAGGGTTAAAGCTGTGTTTGAGGTTTTAATTGCCGTGTCCCTTGTTCAATTTACGTGATCGGATATTGCGAAAATTAACCACTTTTATAAAATTTCGAACTTCTAATTTTGCAGGGTAGTGTCCACGTATTTTGTTTATAGTCTTATTAACCACAAAATTTCCTTCGGCTTCCATTAATAACAGTGGATCTATTTATTCGATCCATCTAACGTAATTTATACATGTTAACTTAACATACTATTATGTATAAACACACACAGCTTTTATGTACATTTGGATAATAAATAACTCCTGATTACATTATGATCATAGGGCGTGGATGGTACAGAACACCACACAAAAGTTTCATTGTGCGGTCGCATTGTCATATACTTTACAAACAACAACAAAACAGTTGGCCGTTTTGTTTTAATAATTGTTTTGTGTCAAATTGATTACACGCAATACCAAACTCATTTTTGGTAAATAACTGTATCTAGAAAACTTCAAATCTGTATAGAACATTATAGTTTCTACCTGATAATGAGATACTTACGAGTAACATTTAAATTTCTCCTCGAATGTCTTGGGGCCTGCATTTCTGTATAGTTTTTAGGCGTTATTGTTTAAGATTTTCCGATTTTTCTTTCTTCTGTAACTGTATGTCTATTTGTAGCTGTTATAGTCAAATTCAGGCCCTCATATGTGGTGTTTTTTAAAACTTCATCTTATCGAATACCTATCACATAAAAACAATACTATGGCCTTATTATAATATTCAAATGTATAAAACTGAACTGTTTGAATGTATTTTTAACCTTGATACTTCTACAGATTTAAGATTAATATGAGAGTTTGGATTTTTCTATTTTGTATTTTTAATCCAGTAAAGGTTTGTTTTATTATTTTCATTCTTAACAGCATACTTTTTACAGAAACCGATTTGAAAGAAAAAAAATAATGTAGACATCGACTTAAAGCTGTGTTTGAGGTTTTAATTACCGTGTCCCTTGTTCAATTTACGTGATTGGATATTGCGAAAACTAACCCCTTTTATAAAATTTCGAACTTCTAATTTTGCAGGGTAGTGTCCACGTATTTTGTTTTTATTCTAATTAACCACAAAATTTCCTTCGGCTTCCATTAATAAAAGTGGATCTATTTATTTGATCCATCTATGGTAATTTATACATGTTAACTTAACATACTATTATGTATAAAAACACACAGCTTTTATGTACATTTGGATAATAAATAACTCCTGATTACATTATGATCATAGGGCGTGGATGGTACACAAAAGTTTCATTGTGCGGTCGCATTGTAATATACTTTACAAACAACAACAAAACAGTTAGGCCGTGTTTGTTTTAATAATTGTTTTGTGTCAAATCATGATATATCTCAGACTTTCAAGTAGTTGTGTGTGTGTGTGTGTGTGTGTGTGTGTGTGTGTGTGTGTGTGTGTGTGTGTGTGTGTGTGTGTGTGTGTGTGTGTGTATGTAAGTCGTGTCAACTGGGGACACACGTGTAGGAAACCTTTCAATTGGGGACACATATCAAACGGGACGTCCCCAATTGACAAAGTGCTGTAAATAGATTTTTGGGGTCCTCTTCTATCAGAAACAAATTTTCTTACAAAACTATAATTTTAATATTTGTCCTCAGTTTAACTATTTCAACCGGACATAGTTTGTGTAACGGCTTACATGTTTGAAACTCGCAAACCGCGGACGGCTCACACTCGGTCCGCATTTGCACCATCTTATACACATCACGTGACTGAACCATAATGGCGACCTGTCTGCATGAAAAAAACAGCGGTGAGGTAAAACTTTACTATGTTAATTTATATTCATCATTGTCTTTTTGCTAAGTTCCTTCAGTTACCTATCTAACATTGGACTCGGATTTCTTTTAAACTAAGTATTATTGCTGCGTGGGATAGGGTTGAGATCTCACAAAACATGTTTAACCCCGCCTCATAATTTTTGCGCCTGTCCGAAGTCAGGAACCTCTGACCTTTGTTAGTCTTGACGAAATGTATGTTTTTTTATTTATTTTGGTTCATTTATTTGTTTGGGATTTTAGTTTGACGTCCATTTTCGCTGAATCAGTATTTTGTTAAGGGGCCGTCAGGAGCCCGCCTCCGAGTGCGCGATTTTCTAGCTGTGTTCAAATGGTGTTCATGCATAGGAACCTGATGTTCAGTAGTTGTCATTTGTTGATGTGGTTCACAAGTGTTTCACGTTTCTTGTTTTTTATATAAATTAGACGGTTGGTTTTCCGTTTGAATGGTTTCACACTAGTCATATTTTTGGTCCCTTTATAGCTTACTGTTCGTGTGAGCCAAGGCTCCATGTTGAAGACCGTACTTTGACCTATAGTGTTTTTTTTTTTTAAATTGTGACTTGGATGGAGAGTTGTCTCATTGGCACTCATACCACATCTTCTTATATCTGTATAGATATCACATTATCAGGGATCTCCATGACCTGTTTTTAGATGGCGCATAGCCATCGTTAAAATATCATCTGCCACCGCCCAATGATCACCGCCATCGTTAAATTATCTGCCATCGTCAAATAATACCCGCCATTATCAAAATTTGTTTTCATTTCTCTAGCGGCCCCATTTTTGTTAGCAATCATAATCAATTAACCCTTAAGATTATCCAAAGGGTCCTCCTGATTACAGATTTCAAGCCCTGAGGATATTCGCTGAAGATCACTAATCACTTGTACAGGTAGATCGACACACCTCAGTGACAGGAGAACTCTTAATCAAGATAGACAATTGATTGCATTATTTAATTACGTTTCAGCAAATGCTAACGAAAATTTTAAATTAAAAAATAAAGGTTTAATCCAGTATTTTAACAGAGAAAAAGTGTTACATGTCGAACATATGATTCTATATTGACTAGGGTTTCCATTCATTTTGGCCTAACAGGCCAAAATGAATAAGTAAGCGATGACTGGAAATTAGGGAATGGGGGCTTGCCCCAATAAATGTTAGAAATCTAGATTCAAAATCCTGGCATCTGGTGAATTTTAAGACAATATTTCATGCTTGTCAAATGGACATATTATTAGCAGAACTTTTTGTAAAAATTATGTAAAATAAATTCTTCTAATTACAGTGACTTCATAAAATTTTATTTAAAAATTGGGTCTGATTTTCACTCCGGTCCCTCATACAGGCTACAGCACATCGATTACAAGTAAATATATGGTTATTTACTCAATCAGAATAAAAAGCACCAGGTGCTGTACTTTAATTCAGTTTTAAAAGTCGACACTATCAAGATAACGAGATCATTCGGAGACAAAAATGGATGGTATACTCGTATATATTTTTGATTTTGTCAGCAAATTATTGTTCACAGATTTGATTTGTAAATATTCCTTCATCGTAGGAAATTTTCCGTATTTGATTGAAGTTTTCAGGCCTGGTAGGTCATATCGAACCTTCGATCCGGCGTAGTGCAAACCAATGACAATTATCATGTCATCGATTCATTCGCGATTTAAACTAAACACAACAGAACAAATTGAAAAACAATGCATGCAAACTTTATAAATGTATTATCATAAAAATGCACACCTTTGTGTCGCTTAGCGGGGGAAAAATCTGTGATGGAATGTTTCATCTTCAACAACAAATGGAAGTTTTTAACGACCTTGACATGGCACGACTTTTGCATATACTCGATATCTCTCGGGATTTTCCAAATAAGTCTCTTTCGATGGATAACAGCCGCATGTTCCGATAGAAATACAAACCGGAACTCTCAAATGTAAATAAAACCTAGATAATAATAAAAGTTACGACGTATAAAATAATCGTATAAGTAAAATATGCACCCAAATTTTTTGGCTGATGACGATTGAACCGCCAAAAACTGCTTGAACGGTCAATTTGGCGGTGGCGGTTCTTATGGAAAACACTGATTGACTTACGCAATCAGCATCCCCTTTTAAACAAGTATAAAATAAGACGAAACTGAACAAAATTTCATACCAAATAGCATTAGTACAGCAATTATAGATAATATTTGATCACTCTACACAGGGCTCACACTACTTCAGAATCATAGGGAGAAGTGACTTCTCTTTTTGAAACTGATAGGGAGAAGTGGTGAGATTTGAAAGAGAAGTGCTCCTTCACACTGCGCTACAATGTTTTGATTTTACTATAGTATAAAGGGTCATATGTAAATAATGTTCTTTTATATTGTTCAATTCATATCTGAGTATACAATTAAATTAACAGTTCAAATTCAAAGTTGTTTAAGTTTAGGTTCTTGTGAGAAACTACCAACTAAATATCTAGCATTAAAAGATTTTTTTATGTCAAAAGGTAAAGAAATTATAATATATGAATTACAATTCAATTAAAAACTATCTTGTTTATCATGTTATAAAATTCAGTGTTTCTCATCAAAAGATATACAAAGTTAAGCTGGGCCATAATATATTGATATTAGTCATGTTAGTAGTTAAGCAACTTTTAATAATCAATATTTTGAAACAATCCATATAAATTATATTGAATTATATACATTAATCAATTAGATCTAACCAAAAGTCTGTTAATGGGTGTGGAATGCGTAATTTTTCCTTTTGGGATCAATATTCTTCTGTCAGCTTTTCCATACATGCGTCCGTAGTTATTATTGTAAAAATACGGATTTTGGTCATAGCTGGTCCGGTTCCGATCCGTAATTAGTAAACGATTAATGGCGGACGAAGAAAATTTACAAAATAAACGATGTTTGACAAGCTATTTGGAAAGGAATATGACGTTTTAATGCAATAAATGGATTAAACATTTACTGGAGGCAACTTTTATCACTTTTAAATGAAGTAACAAACTTATTTTGCCGCCGAAAGTTAGATTGATGTACGCTCTCAGAGTAACTAGTACCGGAAGTGCATGCAGTGATAAAAGTTGTCTTTTATTAAATAACCTGCTACACACTGTAAAGTCAATGCTTAAACCTCTTTCTTAAGAAAATGAATCGTTTATGTCTGAATTTCTTTAATAATCAATAAAAATTGATGTTTTATCAACTTGGTAAAATTGAAAATGTCCGATGACGAAAGCGACTGAAAGCGAGTATCGTGAACAACAGGCGACTTGTTTTCGCTTTTGAGGGTCGGGCAAAGCGAAGTGACGGACAGGAAAGCGACTTCTTCGCCTAGTCGCCTGGTAGCGTGAGCCCTGTCTACAAGTTTAAAAATAAATACATGTACATGAAAATTAACTGCAACTTGATAACTTGAAGAAATTCGTATCATAAATTATATAATTCCAAATTCATTTTGTAGTTTGCAATCAAATTGATACATCCGGTCTTCTGGTTTTCATTCAAAATCGAAAGATGAATGTTGCATAGTACATGTAGTAAGTATGAAATTAGCTATCTAAGTCATTAAAACTTTGTTGTTGCCCTCCAAGTCATTTCTTCAGCGTTTTACAAAACGAGTACGAAACTCGTGTAGTTGATGCTGCAAGTGCAAATCGTCGATACCGATTCATGACTTAAGCTTCTAAATTTGACAGTGAAAAAAATCCAACCTAATTTAATGCCCTAAATACAATTACCAAAATAGCAAGAAAACAAAGTGGGAACCCTAAGGACAGCTTGTGGTCATTCTTGACTAAGGGGGACGCAATGAAGGCTTAAAAATGACAATTAATGAAAATATTTGTTATTCTATAATGAAATAAATATAATAAGCAATATGTATCAGCCTGTTCACCATTCCTTACATGGAAATGAAGGAATGAAATATTTTCGATCACGCAACAGCGTAGACACAGGGTTTTGTCTTGGTGAAAGTTCCTCCATCGTTAAATTTTCATCGATGGAGATCCCTGGATATTACATGTATAGACATAGTTAAAAGTACTCAGAATATTGGCTTTATTGCCCACTGAGCACCCTGTAGTTCCCTTTATAAAATCAAGAGCAAGGCACTGGGTGTGGTGGTCTATTTATGATGTAGATGATATTTACTGACATCCTCCCTACAGAATAAAAATTTACTTATAACGATGAAATGTAAATTATCACAGACTTATCAGCCAATAATTAATTAGCCCTACATATAAATCTGCAAAGGTGCAGAGGAACTGATAATTTTAAACAAAGAAAAATGGTTTTGGTTGATTTTTATTTGACATGTTTGATAAAATCGATCCAAGAAATAAAAAGTTACACTGGTAACTGCTAAAGGGAAATCATGTGAAACTGGCTTGACAGGTATGTTGTGTGAAATTGCTTTTCTATGGTTGTGGCCTGTTATCTATTTCTTGCATGAAGAGATATTTCTCGTTTGACACTGCACAGAGTATATATTTTCGCATAGTTGGTATTGCAGACATATTTGTGTATACTTTACTTCATGGTACATTGTATTAACAAAATTGAAAAAAAAATCAGTCTGTTTACATGGTTTAGTACTAAGTGAATATGAGTTTATATTTAGGATATAGTAGGTACCCATTAGGGATTAATGAAAATTAGAAGGTACCAATTAGGGATTAATGAGAATAAGAAGGTACATGTACCCATTAGGGATTACTGAGTATTAGTAGGTACCCATTAGGGATTAATGAGAATTAGATGGTACATATTGTACCTATTAGGGATTAATGAGAATAAGAAAGTACCTGTACCCATTAGGGATTAATGAGAATTAGTTGGTACCCATTAGGGATGAATGAGAATTAGTAGGTACCCATTAGGGATTAATGAGTATTAGAAGTACCCATTAGGCATGTTAGGGATTAATGAGAATTAGTAGCTACACATTAGGGATTAATGAGAATTAGTAGGTACTCATTAGGGATTAATGAGAATTAGTAGATACCCATTAGGGATTATTGAGAATAAAAAGTACATGTACCTATTAGGATTAATAAGAATAAGAAAGTACATGTACCCATTAGGGATTAATGAGAATTAGTAGGTACCCATTAGGATTAATGAGAATTAGTAGGTACCTGTTAGGGATTAATGAGTATTAGTAGGTACTCATAAGGGATTAATGAGAATTAGTAGGTACCCATTAGGGATTAATGAGAATTAGTAGGTACCCATTAGTGATTAATGAAAATTAGTAGGTACCCATTAGCATGATTAGGGATTAATGAAAATTAGTAGGTACTCATTAGGGATTAATGAGAATAAGTAGGTACCCATTAGGAATTAATGAGAATAAGAAAGTACATGTACATATTAGGGATTAATGAGAATTAGTAGGTACCCATTAGGGATTAATGAGCATTAGTAGGTACCCATTAGGGATTAATGAGTATTAGTAGGTACCCATTAGCGATTAATGAGAATTAGAAGGTACCCATTAGGGATTAATTTAATGATAATTAGTAGGTACTCATTAGAGATTAATGAGAATTAGTAGCTATAGCATGTATAGGTACCCATTAAATATTTATGATCATGAGTATAAGTAAATATTGCGAAGAGAAAAAATTGAATCGTCAACAGATTTAAATGGGGATGGTAGAAGTATGTGTTCAAAATTAAACTAGGACATTTGAAGCCAAATTTTCAAATTTATAAAACTGTTCAATTGTAATTTTCTGAAATTGATTTAATAATATTTACTAGAACATGCCCGCTCCATTATGGATCCGTGACCTACAGTACCCTTATTTATAGGCTGGATTTATCACTTGCACTTATATTTTAAGGAAAATAATATTTTATGAAGGAATGCATATGTATATACCCTTTTGTCTTAGTACATGTATTTAAGTTCTTAATATTTTATTTTTAAATAAGTAGTATTAAAAGTAAGATAGGTCTTTTATACCCTTGTGACAAAGATGCTCCGTCAACAGAGGAATTTACTAAGAGAAGAAGAAGACATGTATACTATTGGTATTGGTATCGCATTCAACCAGGAATTTAATTATTGGTAATATTATTTATTTGGAAAACAAAAGACCCTTGAATGGTGTAATTTTTAATCAACACCATTGTCCTATATTAGTTATATATAAAGTTGAATTCTTTGAATCGTTGTATTTACCTCATGTTGGCTAACAAATTGGATTTGTTATTTTAGTCTTATAGATTTCAAGGGCAGTATGTGGACTGAGCATGCACAAAAGCTCATAAGGGAGCTACCATTTGATTTTTATGGGTGGGCTAGGATGAAAAATTTTGTCCTGCATTTTTTTTTAATGTAATCTCTGTCCTGCATTTTTATTTTTCACTCTATTCGGTCCTGCCTTTTTTTTTTTTTTTAGTGTATCCTGACTTTTTTTATACGACTGCAAAAAATTTTGTGGTCGTATATTGGTATCACGTCGTCGTCGTCCGAAGACATTTGGTTTCCGGACAATAACTTTAGTATTGGTAAATAGAAATCTATGAAATTTAAACATAAGGTTTATAACCACAAAAGGAAGGTTGGGATTGATTTTGGAGGTTATGGTCCCAACAGTTTAGGAATTAGGGGCCAAAAAGGGGCCCAAATAAGCATTTTTCTAGTTTCATACAATAACTTGTTGAACAGTGTATGGATCTCTCTGAAATTATACCACAAGTTTCCATACCACAAAGGGATGGTTAGGATTGGCTTTGAGGGTTATGGCTCAAACCGTTTAGGAATTAGGGCAAAAATGAGAAAAACAAGGGTGTCCTGGTTAATGGACAATTACTTAAGTACAAATTACAGTGTAAGGAGGTAATTCAAACACAACTTTGAATTACCTCCCTTACACTGCTTTTAAATTATGTATAAAGAATTTTGTATTGTCTTGAGGTGATTAGCTGTCAATTCATTTTAGAAGTTACTATTTTAATAATTTAAAAATGCTGATTAAGGTACATGTACATGTAAACTATGATTGTATTTCATTTTCTATTTTAAGACTTTTATGATGTATTTAAACGGGTTATTATGGTTGCAAACTCCATTGGAAATTTGAATTGAAATTATGGCCATGACTGAGGGAAAAGGGGAGGAGGTTAAAAAAATTAGTGGGGTGGGGGACAATTTTTCTCCTCAAGATTTCAGAAATCAAAAGAAAATCCTTCAAATTTTTTTTTTTTTAAAAAGGGAGGAGGGGGAGGTCAATTCGCCAGAGCATATTGTATTGCACAAAAGCAAAAAATAGAATATAAATTCAAATCATATAACCAATTCTAAGTTCTTTGACTACAGTTATTCTGTGTCATTACAATCCAAATTTAGACCTGTATCAAGCGAATATTGTGTCCATTTTGCCCCAACTGTTCAGGGTTGGACCTCTGCGTCGTATCCAGCTGCGCTCGTGAAGCAATTTATTTACATAAATTGTCATCCTGCTTTTTTTTTTGTCTTTTTTTTTAATTGTTTTACATTTGTCATTTTGGGGCCTTTTATAGCTGACTATGTGGTATGGGCTTTGCTCATTGTTGAAGGCTGTACAGTGACCTATAGTTGTTAATTTCTGTGTCATTTGGTCTCTTGTGGAGAGTTGTCTCATTGGCAATCATACCACATCTTCTTTTTTATATGTACAACATGTACAATGGTCAAGAGCATTTGGGATATTGTATTCCAGGTTTTAATTTGCATGTAAATTGTATTTACATGTATATTCACAAAATATACCTTCCACTAATTTCTTGAAAATAAATACACCACGAAAAAAGTACTTTTACAGTACCTGATGAGAAAATCCATGAAATATTTATAAAACATCAAAATTTTATTCATACTAATAAAGGCATTAAAAGAATTGAGGCAAAGTATACTCATACATATGGCAGAGCAGAAAAGGAGGGGGGCATTGTTCATATCTAGTTTATTTTGGGCCCTGTTTTCAAATAAGTCCATATTAAGGTTTGAAGGGTCCCAAATTAAACTTTGTCTGATTTCAACTAAAATTAAAATGTTAGTGTTTTTTATATGCTGAATTTAATCTAGCCGTCGATGATGTTAGATTTTTGATATCAGACCATTCATGCCATTCTAGGTAAACTAAATGTCCTGTTTCAAGTTTTTAAGATCTTTGACCACATTTCTTTTGTGTAAGAAACCTATATTATGTCAAAATTTAATCGCAATCCAAATTCAGACAGTATCAAGCTTGAATATTGTGTCTAAACTTGCCCCAACTGTTCAGGGTTCGACCTCTGCTGTCTTATCAGGCTGCGCTCAGCCAAGCATTTTATTTTGTTTAACATATTTGTATTTCTGAGAAATTAATTTTCCAAGAATCTATTCATAGTGAGGAAAAAAATTATTTGGGTTGTATATATGGCAGGAAATAGAAAAATTATGTAAGGGTCAGTGAAACATTGAAATATTATCACACTGGACAAGGATTGGTAATAGACATGGGACCGTTGTTCAAAAGACTTGATTGTTCAAATAAACATAAAGTATTGAAAAGCTACATGTATTTTAATTTTTTGCTGTAACGTCTTCCTATGATGTACTTGGGAAGTTGTCATAGTATTTTGAATGAATCATACATTGTACCACGTTTTAATTTATATCAAAAGCCCAAGTCTTACATTAAGTAAACGGGTTTTCAAAATGCTCACTATTAAAGTAACATGTTTCCTATATTAATCCTCAAAATGTAACCATCATCTTGAGTAACCAGACGCTATATAATTCTAACGGTCCAAAATTATCTATTCACTTAAAGTCATATGAAACTTATAGCTGTTAAATGGAGCCTATGGGCTATACATCTCAAAACCTAAAATCAACTTATATTTTCCAGTATAACAGTATAATATACAGTCAGGGTACTACTTGTACAGTACAAGTAATCTTTATTTACTTGAAGAAGTAAATAAAATATACTTATATAAGTTAATTATAATGTTTGAATAATCTCCCTTAATTTTCTCAAAATTAACTTGTAAAAGTAATTTTTTTACAATCCCACAAAAATTCTCAAGTTTTGAGATGTAAAACATGGCTTTAACAATTTTTCTCAGGTTACAGTAGCTCATAATTTTTATTATAGTTCAATGTTTCATCTCATTAATATAATTCAACAAAGAAACTGATTGCCAAAGATCTTAAGTATTTGTGCAAGGCCTTCAAAATTGCCCTTGTGGCTTGTAAATGCATGAAATGAGCAGTGTTCTGAAGATAACAGACAATGAGATTTTCATTGTCCATGAAATTACACTTAAATGATTAGTAAAGGCATCTGCAAAGGACAGACAATTAAAAATTCTATTAGAGCACAAAGAAGTCCTAAGAATTCAAGAACAGATAGGATGACTTTTGACTTGTATAAGCAAAAAATCTGAATGTCTGAGGACATACATGTAACTAAGCCTAATTTTTTACCTATACAAGTCAATAGAATACACTTGTATAAGTATCCTTCAAATTTACTTATAATATATAAGTATATAATATTTACTTCTACAAGCATGACAAGTAAATAAAATTACTTGTACAAGTAGTACCCTGACTGATATATACATGCCTATAAAGCTTAACACATACATTTTAAATATTTTTTAAAAATATTTGTTGGTTTATTGTTTTGCTCTTGAAGTCAGTTTTTGTTCATTTAAACGTATAGGACAACAGAGATGGTGTACGTGGGTTCGATTCCACCCTAGGCATTCATTTATATTGGCTGGTGCAAAGCGGGCAGTTGAGCTTAGTGGCCCTGCGCTGACTCTGTTGTTCCTACATGTATGTGAAAATGTCAACCAGCCATTGGGAGGGCTTGCTTTCTTTCTTTCTTTTCTTCAAAGTCTATAACAACAAAACCATGGTATAATTGTGAAAATTTGTTTTTTGGTTATTTAGATTTATACTCTGGTTGCATTGCATTACCGTGATTACCAAAGGCTCCATTTACATGATTTAACAGCAAAAGGTTAATGGTAACAGACAGAGTTTACATTTGGTTCTGCTCTGCTCTGCTAATTATGATGAAAAAAAAAAAGGTTAATGGTAACAGACAGAGTTTACGTTTGGTTCTGCTCTAGCTCTGCTCTGCTAATTATGAGGAAATTATAGGCTTTGGAATTTGAAAATTTCCTGAAATTAACAGTTATACAGACTTCTAAATGCCTTCAGATATTCAGCTGATATTTGTTATATCAGTCTACTATGAGGCGTTTAACAGATCAAGTAATCAGGTAATGTTTCAATCTGCTCTGCTGATTTTTGTCAAAATAATGGATTTTTGACTTACAAATGTAATGTTATGAAAAGAAGACCTTTCCAGAATTTCTTTCTATATCTTCAAATAATGGGCTGTTTTTATGCCCCACCTATGATAGTAGAGGGGAATTATGTTTTCTGGTCTGTGCGTCTGTTCGTTCGTCCGTCCATCCGTCCGTCTGTCCCGCTTCAGCATGTTCAGGTTAAAGTTTTTGGTCAAGGTAGTATTTGATGAAGAAGTCAAATCAACTTGAAACTTAGTATACATGTTCCCTTTGAACTGAGTTTGACTGTCCCTCTGGTATCTTTCCTCCCTCTTTGATATGATCTTTCTAATTTAAATGCTTAATTAGATTTTTGACCCCAATACTTCAGTCCGCTGAACATAAAAATGATAGTGCGAGTGGGGCATCCGTGTACTATGGACACATTCTTGTTTGGTATGTGAGTCAGTCATAATGAGTTACATATGTAGTATTGTTTAGTTCCACTCTGGTGATTTTTCTCAGATAAATGTACAGAAACAATGTACAGAGTTATTTTTTCCTTAAATTGTTCTGCCTTTTCATGAGGTGCACTTTAGCATGTTTAGACAACTGGGAGATCCTGGTTGATAAAAATATCTGATGTTCAACATTAATTTCATGATCCCACCTTTCAGGACAGGGCTCGACAATAACGCTTGTCCGATTGTCCGGTACCAGAGGACAAATAGGTTGGACAAGTAAAAGCCATATCAAGCTTGTCCGACGGGACAAGTAAAATTAGTCCGTAGAAAATAAATAAGTTAAATCATACTGTAGAAAATGAATTAAAATCCGACTTTCATGATCAAAGTAATAAACAAAAAACCAGAAAAGAAGATAAAAACAAATATTAATTTGACATGTTTACTTGCGATCGATAATTTAAAACTGGTTCTTTGTCAGATACTTTATAATAGATAAAACACACTATTCTCAGAAACCAGTCTAACCGATCCGAATCAGCGATGCGCTTTGTAGATAAGGTAACAAGACAGTCAGCTCCATGTTTAATAGTAGTTGATCTTGTTGATTGCGTTTGAATAAACATTTTAATATATTAAAAAACAAAGCTGATTCTAGTGAGGCATTAATCATAATAATCAATATTTTATCAACATAAAAAACCAAACGAGTGTAGACTAACAGGTCTACCAGACTGTGTCTCATGTGCAGAGTCTGATGAGACTTTGGCATTGATGAAAACTAGAACCTAAGTCCTGTGCCATGACTAGATTCAGTTGTTCTCGACTCATATTTTTGAAAAGGATATCAAGACACACATGACATATAAATCAAATTCTGTTCTATTGTTTTAATTCATTTTGTTCATTGAATCAGTTTAAAATGCTAAAAAGTTAATATTAAGATTTTTGGACAAGTTACAATTCCATTCGGACAAGTAAGTTTTGGTATGTACTTGTCCTATTGGGCAAGTTGAAAAAAGTTATTGTAGAGGCCTGCAGGATAAGGGGCTTCAAGTTTTACTAATGTCCGTACATATGTACTTCCCATTATATTTTCAATATAACTTTATGAAGTCAATCACAGTTCTTGTTGGTAGTGTTGTACTGATGATTGATAAAAGTCTCAAATTCTCTAGTCATGGGTGACAAAGATTTCATCATCATACCATTACTTCTCTTATTCAGAATTACTGAAAAACTATTATCAACAAATGTAAATAAAGATTAACAATTTCTCCACATTACCACTAAACAGGTCCTCATTTAGTAGGAATCTATCATGTGTGTCCCCACTTGATGGTACTTGGACAATCATATGTGTGTTCCATATTGATTTTGTTAGAAAATGTTTTGTTATCACCTTTCAGCATTGTTCAGCTCACCTCACATAAAACGGTCAAGTGAGCTTGTGCTGATGTTCAACATTAATTTCATTTCAGGGGCTTTAAAGTTTTACTAATGTCTGTTCATCTGTACATCCCAATACATTTTCAATATATCACTTTATGCTGTCAATCACAGATCTTGTTGGTAGTGATGGTCTGATGATTGACAAAAGTGTCAAATTCTCCAGTCATTGGTGGAAAAGATATCAGCATGATACCTTATTTCTCTTATCTCAAATAACCAGAAAAAAAACATATTGGCACCAAATATCAATGAAGAATCATGATTTCTCAAAATTTCCACTAAACAGCTCACCTGGCATTACAGGTCATGTAAGCTTGTGCCTCAACTTGGTGTCTGTGGTCGTCCATTTCTTCATGTTCTTCTCTGATTTAGAATTACCAAAAAAACTATTATCAGCAAATATAAATAAAGATTCAAGATTTCTCCACATTTCCACTAAACATGTCTGCATTTAGTAGGTCTCTATCATGTGTGTCCCCACTTGATGGTACTTGGACAATCATATGTGTGTCCCATATTGATTTTGTTAGAAAATGTCTTGTTATCACCTTTCAGCTCACCTGGCATAAAACATTGTAAAAGGTCAAGTGAGCTTGTGCTGATGTTCAACATTAATTTCAGTTCAGGGGCTTTAAAGTTTTACTAATGTCTGTTCATCTGTACATCCCAATACATTTTCAATATATCACTTTATGCTGTCAATCACAGATCTTGTTGGTAGTGATGGTCTGATGATTGACAAAAGTGTCAAATTCTCCAGTCATTGGTGGAAAAGATATCAGCATGATACATGTACCTTAACTTCTCTTATCTCAAAAAACCAGAAAAAAACATATTGGCACCAAACATAAATGAAGAATCATGATTTCTCAAAATTTCCACTAAACAGCTCACCTGGCATTAAAGGTCATGTAAGCTTGTGCCTCAACTTGGTGTCTGTGGTCGTCCATTTCTTCTCTGATTTAGAATTACCAAAAAAACTACTATCAGCAAATATAAATAAAGATTCAAGATTTCTCCACATTTCCAATAAACATGTCCTCATTTAGTAGGACTCTATCATGTGTGTCCCCACTTGATGGTACTTGGACAATCATATATGTGTCCCATATTGATTTTGTTAGAAAATGTCTTGTTATCACCTTTCAGCTCACCTGGCATAAAACATTGTAAAAGGTCAAGTGAGCTTGTGCTGATGTTCAACATTAATTTCATTTCAGGGGCTTTAAAGTTTCACTAATGTCTGTTCATCTGTACATCCCAATACATTTTCAATATATCACTTTATGCTGTCAATCGTAATGATGGTCTGATGATTGACAAAAGTTTCAAATTCTCCAGTCAGTGGTGGAAAAGATATCAGCATGATACATGTACCTTAACTTCTCTTATCTCAAATAACCAGAAAAAAACATATTGACACCAAATATAAATGAAGAATCATGATTTCTCAAAATTTCCACTAAACAGCTCACCTGGCATTAAAGGTCATGTAAGCTGGTGCCTCAACTTGGTGTCTGTGGTCATCCATTTCTTTTCTGATTTAGAATTACCAAAAAAACTACTATCAACAAATATAAATAAAGATTCAAGATTTCTCCACATTTCCACTAAACATGTCCTCATTTAGTAGGACTCTATCATGTGTGTCCCCACTTGATGGTACTTGGAGAATCATATGTGTGTCCCATATTGATTTTGTTAGAAAATGTCTTGTTATCACCTTTCAGCTCACCTGGCATAAAACATTGTAAAAGGTCTAGTGAGCTTGTGCTGATGTTCAACATTAATTTCATTTCAGGGGCTTTAAAGTTTTACTAAAGTCTGTTCATCTGTACATCCCAATACATTTTCAATATATCACTTTATGCTGTCAATCACAGATCTTGTTGGTAGTGATGGTCTGATGATTGACAAAAGTGTCAAATTCTCCAGTCATTGGTGGAAAAGATCTCAGCATGATACATGTACCTTAACTTCTCTTATCTCAAATTACCAGAAAAAAACATATTGGCAACAAATATAAATGAAGAATCATGATTTCTCAAAATTTCCACTAAACAGCTCACCTGGCATTAAAGGTCATGTAAGCTTGTGCCTCAACTTGGTGTCTGTGGTCGTCCATTTCTTCTCTGATTTAGAATTACCAAAAAAAACTACTATCAGCAAATATAAATAAAGATTCAAGATTTCTCCACATTTCCACTAAACATGTCCTCATTTAGTAGGACTCTATCATGTGTGTCCCCACTTGATGGTACTTGGACAATCATATGTGTGTCCCATATTGATTTTGTTAGAAAATGTCTTGTTATCACCTTTCAGCTCACCTGGCATAAAACATTGTAAAAGGTCAAGTGAGCTTGTGCTGATGTTCAACATTAATTTCATTTCAGGGGCTTTAAAGTTTTACTAATGTCTGTTCATCTGTACATCCCAATACATTTTCAATATATCACTTGATGCTGTCAATCACAGATCTTGTTGGTAGTGATGGTCTGATGATTGACAAAAGTGTCAAATTCTCCAGTCATTGGTGGAAAAGATATCAGCATGATACCTTATTTCTCTTATCTCAAATAACCAGAAAAACATATTGGCACCAAATATAAATGAAGAATCATGATTTCTCAAAATTTCCACTAAACAGCTCACCTGGCATTACAGGTCATGTAAGCTTGTGCCTAAACTTGGTGTCTGTGGTCGTCCATTTCTTCTCTGAATTAGAATTACCAAAAAACTATTATCAGCAAATATAAATAAAGATTCAAGATTTCTCCACATTTCCACTAAACATGTCCTCATTTAGTAGGACTCTATCATGTGTGTCCCCACTTGATGGTACTTGGACAATCATATGTGTCCCATATTGATTTTGTTAGAAAATGTCTTGTTATCACCTTTCAGCTCACCTGGCATAAAACATTGTAAAGGTCAAGTGAGCTTGTGCTGATGTTCAACATTAATTTCATTTCAGGGCTTTAAAGTTCCACTTATGTCTGTTCATCTGTACATCCCAATACATTTTCAATGTATCACTTTATGCTGTCAATCGTAGTGATGGTCTGATGATTGACAAAAGTGTCAAATTCTCCAGTCATTGGTGGAAAAGATATCAGCATGATACATGTACCTTAACTTCTCTTATCTCAAATAACCAGAAAAAAACATATTGACACCAAATATAAATGAAGAATCATGATTTCTCAAAATTTCCACTAAACAGCCCACCTGGCATTAAAGGTCATGTAAGCTGGTGCCTCAACTTGGTGTCTGTGGTCATCCATTTCTTTTCTGATTTAGAATTACCAGAAAAACTACTATCAACAAATATAAATAAAGATTCAAGATTTCTCCACATTTCCACTAAACATGTCCTCATTTAGTAGGACTCTATCATGTGTGTCCCCACTTGATGGTACTTGGAGAATCATATGTGTGTCCCATATTGATTTTGTTAGAAAATGTCTTGTTATCACCTTTCAGCTCACCTGGCATAAAACATTGTAAAAGGTCTAGTGAGCTTGTGCTGATGTTCAACATTAATTTCATTTCAGGGGCTTTAAAGTTTTACTAATGTCTGTTCATCTGTACATCCCAATACATTTTCAATATATCACTTTATGCTGTCAATCACAGATCTTGTTGGTAGTGATGGTCTGATGATTGACAAAAGTGTCAAATTTTCCAGTGATTGGTGGAAAAGATCTCAGCATGATACATGTACCTTAACTTCTCTTATCTCAAATAACCAGAAAAAAACATATTGGCACCAAATATAAATGAAGAATCATGATTTCTCAAAATTTCCACTAAACAGCTCACCTGGCATTAAAGGTCATGTAAGCTTGTGCCTCAACTTGGTGTCTGTGGTCGTCCATTTCTTTTCTGATTTAGAATTACCAAAAAAACTATTATCAGCAAATATAAATAAAGATTCAAGATTTCTCCACATTTCCACTAAACATGTCCTCATTTAGTAGGACTCTATCATGTGTGTCCCCACTTGATGGTACTTGGACAATCATATGTGTGTCCCATATTGATTTTGTTAGAAAATGTCTTGTTATCACCTTTCAGCTCACCTGGCATAAAACATTGTAAAAGGTCAAGTGAGCTTGTGCTGATGTTCAACATTAATTTCATTTCAGGGGCTTTGAAGTTTTACTAATGTCTGTTCATCTGTACATCCCAATACATTTTCAATATATCACTTTATGCTGTCAATCACAGATCTTGTTGGTAGTGATGGTCTGATGATTGACAAAAGTGTCAAATTCTCCAGTCATTGGTGGAAAAGATATCAGCATGATAGCTTATTTCTCTTATCTCAAATAACCAGAAAAAAACATATTGGCACCAAATATAAATGAAGAATCATGATTTCTCAAAATTTCCACTAAACAGCTCACCTGGCATTACAGGTCATGTAAGCTTGTGCCTAAACTTGGTGTCTGTGGTCGTCCATTTCTTCTCTGATTTAGAATTACCCAAAAAACTATTATCAGCAAATATAAATAAAGATTCAAGATTCTCCACATTTCCACTAAACATGTCCTCATTTAGTAGGACTCTATCATGTGTGTCCCCACTTGATGGTACTTGGACAATCATATGTGTGTCCCATATTGATTTTGTTAGAAAATGTCTTGTTATCACCTTTCAGCTCACCTGGCATAAAACATTGTAAAAGGTCAAGTGAGCTTGTGCTGATGTTCAACATTAATTTCATTTCAGGGGCTTTAAAGTTTCACTAATGTCTGTTCATCTGTACATCCCAATACATTTTCAATATATCACTTTATGCTGTCAATCACAGATCTTGTTGGTAGTGATGGTCTGATGATTGACAAAAGTGTCAAATTCTCCAGTCATTGGTGGAAAAGATATCAGCATGATACCTTATTTCTCTTATCTCAAATAACCAGAAAAAAAACATATTGGCACCAAATATAAATGAAGAATCATGATTTCTCAAAATTTTCACTAAACAGCTCACCTGGCATTACAGGTCATGTAAGCTTGTGCCTAAACTTGGTGTCTGTGGTCGTCCATTTCTTCTCTGATTTAGAATTACCCAAAAAACTATTATCAGCAAATATAAATAAAGATTCAAGATTTCTCCACATTTCCACTAAACATGTCCTCATTTAGTAGGACTCTATCATGTGTGTCCCATATTGATTTTGTTAGAAAATGTCTTGTTATCACCTTTCAGCTCACCTGGCATAAAACATTGTAAAAGGTCAAGTGAGCTTGTGCTGATGTTCAACATTAATTTCATTTCAGGGGCTTTAAAGTTCCACTTATGTCTGTTCATCTGTACATCCCAATACATTTTCAATATATCACTTTATGCTGTCAATCACAGGTCTTGTTGGTAGTGATGGTCTGATGATTGACAAAAGTGTCAAATTCTCCAGTCATTGGTGGAAAATATATCAGCATGATACCTTATTTCTCTTATCTTAAATAACCAGAAAAAAACATATTGGCACCAAATATAAATGAAGAATCATGATTTCTCAAAATTTCCACTAAACAGCTCACCTGGCATTACAGGTCATGTAAGCTTGTGCCTCAACTTGGTGTCTGTGGTCGTCCATTTCTTCTCTGATTTAGAATAACCAAAAAAACTATTATCAGCAATTATAAATAAAGATTCAAGATTTCTCCACATTTCCACTAAACATGTCCTCATTTAGTAGGACTCTATCATGTGTGTCCCCACTTGATGGTACTTGGACAATCATATGTGTGTCCCATATTGATTTTGTTAGAAAATGTCTTGTTATCACCTTTCAGCTCACCTGGCATAAAACATTGTAAAAGGTCAAGTGAGCTTGTGCTGATGTTCAACATTAATTACATTTCAGGGGCTTTAAAAAGTCACTAATGTCTGTTCATCTGTACATCCCAATACATTTTCAATATATCACTTTATGCTGTCAATCACAGATCTTGTTGGTAGTGATGGTCTGATGATTGACAAAAGTGTCAAATTCTCCAGTCATTGGTAGAAAAGATATCAGCATGATACATGTACCTTAACTTCTCTTATCTCAAATAACCAGAAAAAAACATATTGGCACCAAATATCAATGAAGAATCATGATTTCTCAAAATGTCCACTAAACAGCTCACCTGGCATTAAAGGTCATCTAAGGTTGTGCCTCAACTTGGTGTCTGTGGTTGTTCATTTCTTCTCTGATTTGTAATTACCAAAAAAACTACTATCAGCAAATATAAATAAAGATTCAAGATTTCTCTACATTTCCACTAAACATGTCCTTATTTAGTAGGACTCTATCATGTGTGTCCCCACTTGATGGTACTTGGACAATCATATGTGTGTCCCATATTGATTTTGTTAGAAAATGTCTTGTTATCACCTTTCAGCTCACCTGGCATAAAACATTGTAAAAGGTCTAGTGAGCTTGTGCTGAAGTTCAACATTAATTTCATTTCAGGGCTTTAGAGTTTTACTAATGTCTGTTCATCTGTACATCCCAATACATTTTCAATATATCACTTGATGCTGTCAATCACAGATCTTGTTGGTAGTGATGGTCTAATGATTGATATAAGTATTAAATTCTCCAGTCATTGATGGAAAAGATATCAGCATGATACCTTAATTCTCTTATCTCAAATAACCAGAAAAAACATATTGGCACCAAATATAAATGAAGAATCATGATTTCTCAAAATTTACACTAAACAGTTCACCTGGCATTAAAGGTCATGTAAGCTTTTGCCTCAACTTGGTGTGTGTGGTCATCCATTACTTCTCTGATTCAGAATGATCAAAAAAACTTTTATCAGCAAATATAAATAAAGATTCAAGATTTCTTCACATTTCCACTAAACATGTCCTCATTTAGTAGGACTCTATCATGTGTGTCCCCACTTGATGGTACTTGGACAATCATATGTGTGTCCCATACTGATTTTGTTAGAAAATGTCTTGTTATCACCTTTCAGCTCACCTGGCATAAAACATTGTAAAAGGTCAAGTGAGCTTGTGCTGATGTTCAAGATTAATTTCATTTCAGGGGCTTTAAAGTTTTACTAATGTCTGTTCATCTGTACATCCCAATACATTTTCAATATATCACTTTATGCTGTCAATCACAGATCTTGTTGATAGTGATGGTCTGATGATTGACAAAAGTGTCAAATTCTCCAGTCATTGGTGGAAAATATATCAGCATTATACCTTATTTCTCTTATATCAAATAACCAGAAAAATACATATTGGCACCAAATATAAATGAAGAGTCATGATTTCTCAAAATTTCCACTAAACAGCTCACCTGGCATTA